>PITA01010229.1:0-73091 GCA_004023965.1 Spilogale gracilis
GCATGGTCTCACTTACTTGCGGTGCATGAGGGGCAAACTGGAGGACAGTGGCAGAAGGAAAGCAAATGGGAACTAGGGTAATCTAGGGAGGGAAACGAAACAACAGAGATTTTTGAGCACAGAAACAAACTGAGGGACTTGGAGGGAGGGGGGTGGAGGGATGGGAGAGCCTGGTGGTGGGTACTGGGGACACCTAAAGCGGGGAGCACTGGGTGTGGGGAATGGGGAATGAATCTTGAAACACTGGAAAAAAAATTTAGTAACAATAAAAAAAAAAAAAAAAAAAAAAAAACCATGATCTATCTGTTTTTTTGTCAAGATCTCTAAGATAGGGTATTCCTTGGTCTGAAATATAGTAATACTCAGAGACCAAGCCTCAGAGAAGGTGGCTTTGAAATGTGCTTGGGGACTATGTTCTTCTTCCTATAACTCATTGCTACTTTCACTTTTGTGATAAGAGTGGTTATGATAGTGTTTGAGGAACAAAGAAGGGGTAATGACAGTTCATAAACATTCAGCCACATGTTTTTTTTCTAGCATGGTTGTGAAAAATACCTTGAAAAGATGATTTTATATAATGTAGCAATATTTTCTCTGCAGAGCAAGAAAAGATTTCTATTAGACTGGAAAGTCCCTGATTACCTTCATGTTAGAAACATGAGAAACACAAAAGTATAATAAACACACAAAAAATCATAAAATAAATATTCCACCTTCTATTAACAATGCTTTTCTGTGAAACACTTTTTTTTTCTTTTTTTCTTCTTCTTTTAATTACTTTTAAGTCTACTCACTATGCTGTATATTATATCCACAGAACTTATTTATCTTCTAAGTTTTACCCATATTGCCCATCCCTCACCACCACCACCCACTTCTACAACCACCAATCTTTTCTCTGTATCTATGCGTTCAGGTTTTGGGGGTTTTTTGCTTTTGTTTTTTTACATTCCACATACTACATGAGATCATACAGTATTTGTCCTTTTCTCTCTCTAACTTATTTACTTAGCATAATGTTCTCAAGGTCTAGCCATATTGCTGCAGGTGGCAGGATTTCCTTTTTTTATGGCTGAATAATATTCGTGTGTGTGTGTGTGTGTGTGTGTGTGTGTGTGTGTGTGTGTGTGTCTTTATCCATTCATCCATCAATTGATACTTAGGTTGTTTCCATATCTTGACTATTGTAAATAATGCTGCAATGAACATAGTGATGCTGCTATCTCTTCAAGATAGTGATATCTGTCCCTTCAGGTGTATACCCAGAAGTGGAGTTCTGGGTTACATGGTAGATCTATTTTTAATTTTTTGAGGAACCCCCAAACTATTTTCTATAGTGGCTGCACCAATTTGCATTCTCTTCACATCCTTGCCAACACTTGTTATCTCCTGTGTTTTCAATGATAACCATATAAGAATTTTAAGGTGATCTCTCATTGTGGTTTTGATTTGCATTTCCCTGATTTTTTTTGACATTGAGCACCTTTTTGTGTACCTACTGGTCACCTGTATATCTTTTTTTTTTTTTAAGATTTTATTTGTTTGACAGAGAGAAACACAGCCATAGAGGGAACACAAGCAGGGGGAGTGAGAGAGGGAGAAGCAGGCTTCCTGCCAAGCAGGGAGACTGATGTGGGACTCGATCCCAGGTCTCCGGGATCATGACCTGAGCCGAAGACAGTCGCTGAACCAACTGAGCCACCCGGGTGCCCCCACCTGTATGTCTTCTTCGGAAATTTTTCTATTTAGTTCTTCTGCCCACTTTTTAAGAATTCTGGTTTTTACTATTGAGTTATATGAACTCTTTATATATCACAGGTATTAACCCAGACATATGATTTACAAATATCTCCTCCCATTTCCATAGGGAGCTGTCTTTTATTTTGTTGATGATTTCCCTTACTGGGCAAAAGCTTTTAAGTTTGCTATAGTCCAACTTGTTTATTTTTGCTTCTGTTTCTTTTGCTTTTGGTGTCAAATCGAAAATATCATTGCCTAGAGCAATGTCTAAGAGTTCACCCCCTATGTTTTCTTTTAGTTTTATGGCTTCAGGTCTTACATCTCAGTCTTTAATCTATTTCAAGTTTATTTTTGTGTATGGTGTCAGGCAGGAGTCCAGTTTCAGTCTTTTGCATGTGGCTGTCAATTTATAATTTTCATTGTGGTTTCAAACATATCTCTGTTTGGCCCTCATAAATATTTCACAAGGTAAGACAAATGTTTGAGATAAGATTCCCTAAAGATAGAGCATAAGATAGAAATCTCATGCCCATAATTCATTGATGTACAGGTTCTGAGGAGAAACAGAGAAAGTGAGGGACACAAGACATCCTAGAGAAAACTCAAGCAAAGATGTGGTTGGTCTCAGGCTAATCCCATAGATATCTCTGGAGAATGAATAGCATCGCAAAGCTGTTCAGCATTTAGTCAAAGCGACCAGACTTTTGTGTCCCTTTGTTAGTCAGTGATTGGCTCTGTGTCAGTCACTGGAAGCAGATGTAACCTTCCAGGAAATCTGGTGATCATGGCCTCCATCTGCCAAGGACAAGTGTCTGAAGAAAGGGCAGGTATGGGTCATAGGCAGCCAGTCCCTATAGCCAAAGATGGTAGGTGCAGAGCCAGGTAAGAAGAACCTGAGCAGGGCACCAACAGCTCTATTCCAGCAAGGAAATGATCCCATTTTACAAAAGTAACAACCAAGGCTTTTAGAGGTTAAGTAACTTTCCAGGGCTACTGAGCCAATAAATGGCACAATCAGAACAATGAATTCAGGTGCTGCTTCATGAACTATCTTCTTCCTGTAGCCTCTGAAAACACTGCCTTCTAATGAAGGCTTTATAAAAAATTCTTTAACAAATACTCTCTGCTGCTACAGATGATCCCACTGGGCAAGAGTAGGTGGGTTAATTCTAGAGCTTACTAAACAGTGACCTCTCTCTAGGGAGAAAATTATGATAGAAATGACTATGGATCCCATTCATGTAGATAGACCAGAATTATGCTGTTATAATCATACCTCAAGGTAGTCTTAATTTTTCTTATACATAAACCTTTCTTTTCTCTCTCCTCTCTCTTTTTGCTCTTCATGAAAGATGTTTGCTATCAATTAGATATTATGTTAAAAGTTCAAAAGTTGACCCCAAATTATCTCAAGAGCAAGCAATAAAATATTTTGTAAGATATTACCAAAACTATTCATTAAAAATCACCATTTGACCAAATCAGAGCAGATTCAGTATATTTTACCCTCATATTCCTTATCTCTGGAAGGGTACAGCATATTTGGATATATGTGACTTTATTAGAGCACCTCTCAATTATCTTGAGCCATGAGATATCAATAGATATCAATAGATATTTAAATATCAAATCTGAATAGAGTAAGACTGAGAGGAAGCACTATTTCTGAGAAACACCACTTAAAATAATGTGGGGAATGCCTGGGTTACTCAGTTGGTTAAGTATGTGACTCTTGATTTTGCTCAGGTCATGATTTCAGGGTTGTGAGCTGAGCCCCAGGTCAGCCTCTGTGCTGGGTATGAAGCTGCTTAAGATTGTATGTTTCCCTCTCCCTTTGCTCCTCTCCCACTTCTTTTTTTTTTTTTTTTTTTTTTTTTTTTTTTTTTTTTTTTTTTTTTTTTTTTTTTTTTTTTTTTTTTTTTTTTTTTTTTTTTTGGTTTACTTATTTGTCAGAGTGAGAGAGAGCACAAGCCGGGAGAGCCTCAAGCAGAGGGAGAAGCAGACTCTGAGCAAGGACTCCTGATGTGAGACTGAACCCCAGGACCCTGGGATCATGACCTGAGCCAAAGGCATGCTTATCTGACATCTCTCCCACTTCATAAATAAATAAATGATAGATAGATAGATAGATAGATAGATAGATGATAGATAGATAGATGAATGAATGAATGACTAAATAAGTGAGCAAGCAAGTGAGCAAGCAAGGACTTCATGAAATATTCTCTTCCAAAGTAGCATGCAAGCCGATTCTGGCACTTCAGAAATGAATCACTTACTCCAACTGTCTTATCCAGGAATGTGAGTAAATCATCTAGCCTCAGAAAAGTTGCAAAAATACAGTGAATAAAATTAACTTTATAGCATACTTATTTAAACTCCTATTTCTGCTTTAGATGAGATTGGATTAGAGATTTCATTACTTTAGCCAAACTTAGGGATTTTATTCTACTGTTGAAGACAGCTAAGCACAAACGTATTGCAGGGCCTTCTCGGGGTCCTATATAAGATATTTTATTTTGACAATGAGTTAGACTCATATCTTCATCAAATTATTGCTGTCCAGTCTACGATAGTTCTTAAACTTAGATTTTCCATGACCTGACACAAAAATGCACATGTCCACATGATTTTTCGCAGTGTTGGTTTGTATGTCAGTCTTTAGAGCATTTCTGGTGTATCTGACCTGGCTTAGGAGAAAGACTGGTACTAATGCCCCCTACATATTCTACCAGGTCATCAGATAAAATGCCAAGAAATTCTTATCTTGAGGTGATTTAAAAGTAATTTAATTAAAATGATACATAAACTGTGTCTAAGAGGAGGACTATGTGATTTAACTAAACAAATTTATGCAGAAACGTTATACTTAAAAATCTACTTGAGGAGAGCTAACCAATTTTAAATTAACTTGCCACCTTAAAAGTGCACTAGTTGAAAAAAAAAGGTTTAATTTTATGTTAAAGAGATAACATTCCAATAAAGTAAGAAATTACATACATATGCACATTTCAACTGAATACTGATGTCTATAGTTAGAAGAATAGTGCCAATAAAACTGGGAACATTTACTTTTTTTCCTGCAAGACAATTGAGATTTAGTAATTCTTACCTATACAGGTTTGGTTAATTAATGTTTGCAGAGTGCTTTGAGTTCGTGCAAGAATAATCTCCATAGAAAGATGAAACATTATTGCTATGAACACCTGAGTAAGCCACTTGGAAAAGCTGTCATAAAAACTAGCTCTTCAACCTCTCAGAAGAAAATGATACACTTTTGTGGGTTACCATCAAAGGAGACTTCTGACCCATCACTCCCAAAGAAAAAAGAAATTTTAAAAAAGAAATGAAATAAGGGAAATTTTCACTTCTGCACCACCTCATGCCCCACTAGAGCTCCAAGATCTGACACCAGCCATCTACTTTTTGACCCATTCCAGTGGGGTCTTGAATTCAGAGAAGAGTTATAGGATTAGTCACTGTTAGCTGGTTAATATACAAGGGTGGTCTTTCCCCAAAGGCATTTAAGTTTCATAAGAAAGCTACTTGAGATGCATTTAAAGCATTCTTCAGTACTCCTTTATCAAATGAAGGTACTCTCTAAATGTTATCATTCTAGGCATATAGACAGGCTTGCCTTATTTTTATTGTCAGATTATTACTGTCTGATTATTATGGTAATTAATAAAACAATAGTTAAAATAGTTGCTGGTATAAATGACATGTTACGAAGACAGACAATCTGCTGGTCTTTGACAGTTATCTAAACAATAGGAGCATCATTTCAAAGCCAAGTTCTCCCATGTCATTACATTAATTCCAACTTCATTCCTAAATCAAATGTTTTCTATATGGAGAGAATATTGTGATAGAAAGAGCCCATCATGGATAGGATTTAATAATGGTAACTGCTTCAAGGAATAGAGCCCTCTCTGGCTGTGTTTCAGATCTAGCCAAAGTCACCAATTACTGGACTCTCTGGAGACCAGACCTTACAATGAGTTTTTTGACCCTGCGAGGATTTAGATAAGCTCCGGATAAGTTCTGTTCTCTGACATGAGCCCTGACTTGCTCAGCAGTAAAAATGTTTCTCCTCTTGAACACCTCAGCCAGCAACATTTCCCCAGATTTATGAGGATGGATGCGACAAGAGAAGGGTGCTGAGTATCTTAGCATGAGAACAGTTTTTGCTAATTGCATTTTAGGTTTAAGACCCTAAGGCCATTTTCAACCCCTCTGAGTCCTTTCTTTCTCAGGTTTAAGAATGGAAGGGACGCTGCAAATGGTTCCATTCTTCCCTTCCCCAGCTGGTGTGGAAAGTTTGAGCCAGATAGGGCTTAGGAGAGATAGAAGTTCTCAGTTCCTAGTTGTCTTTGTCTTCTACATCTCCATGGGGGGAGCAATTATGGAAAGAAAATAGCATAACATCTTTGAATGTCAATTATGCACTAAATGTTTGAGGGAAGGCAGCGTTTTTATTAAAACCATGCATGGTCTTGGAGCTCCTGGGTGGCTCAGTTAGTTGAGCATCTTCCCTCAGCTTGAGTAGTGATCCCAGGGTCCTGGGACAGAGCCCATATCAGGATCCCTCCTCAGCGGGGAGCCCACTTCTCCCTCTCCTTCTGCCCCTTCCATCCACTCATACTCTCTCTCTCTCAAATAAATAAATAAAAACCTTTAAAATTAATTAATTAATTAACTAACTAATTAATTAATTAATTGAAAAATCAAGGTCTCTGAAGTGGGATTGTCTGAGTTTAATCCCAGATTCACCTATCCTGGTAACCCCCTTGAGTCTCTGTTGCCATTTATAAGGGTTGACTTTAAAGAAGGTTATGTAATAGTATATTTGGATAGGTAAATAGGAGAACATTTAAACATTTAAGAAACTCAAAAGAGGACCTGATGCATTAGAAGCTCCCAATTAATCTTAGCAAGTATATATAAAAAAGAAAAGGAAGTAGGTACTGTTATTCCCATTTTGCAATTGAAGAAAGCAAGTATCAGAAAGGTTAAAAACTCTAGTAACCAGGAACATACAATCAGTTAATAAATAGAAGAGTTGGGATGTGAACCCAGGACTGTCCCTTTGCAGAGCCTTTTCTTTTCACACCCTTCACAATAAGCCATGACAATAATGTCAGTAGATGGTGTTAACCACTGTGGAGGGATCCAAGGGGCTCTGAAAAGGTCATGCTGCCCAGAAAACCACAGTTATAGGTGAATGCTTTCAAGGAAAGGATTGTGTTTCTCCTCAGTCCTCTTGTACAAAGCAATTTCTCTTGCAAAGAGTATCACAGTTCAGGGTGAGACGAGGAACTGGCCAAGGCTGCACCCATGCCACATGCTGGGCACTGGGCTACAAATATTATGTGTATCATCTCATCTACTCCATACAACAACATTCAGTATTGGTGTTGTTACCCTCATTTTACAAGGGAGGCAATGGAAGTTCAAAGCACCAGGCCCACGATTAAGGGTTATCAGTTGGTGAAGGTAAGTCTCTCTCCCAGCCAGCCCTGTCCGGTTCCCACTCCCAGACTGTTTTCTGGGCAGTATACTACCAACATGTACTCATTTCCTCATGGAATTTAGAACAAATTACTTTATCAACAATCTGGTCATTAGAATTTTATCCAGACCTTTGGCTGCGTGTTCCTGATGATGGGCAGGCCCGAAGAGCTACAGAAGTACAGAGAAGGGAGGTGGAGAGGTTCCCAGGGCCAGAAACCACCAGCCCTCATTGTTAGTCAGTGAGCAATCATAGTATTATAGGCCACTTGCCACTCTGACTGCAGGAAAGGATTCAGAGTAACAAGCAGTTAAAAATGGATTTTGCCACTAATGCATTTCTGATTAATGCCTTCTGCACCGTTCAGAAGTAAAGTAAGTTCATTTTCTTTTCAGAAGATCCACACCTTGGAGATTCTATAAATATAGCTCTTAATTTAACTCCCGTGAAGAAATGGCAACATCTCTTTGAGTGAAATTACTACCTTTTAGAAGCACTATCTCTCCCTAGTTGCGGCTGCTTCCCTGAGCACTCATTAGCCTTCCCCTGGATAGGAAATGGTTTTGTACAAGGCCCCGAAATGCTCAACGTCCTTAGGTTGAAGGGCATTTGTTCACTGAGCCTGTCTGACTCAGCAGTGATGTATGTGCAGAGGAAATCTTTCTTTGCCTGTCTTAGCTTTGCTCTCATTCCTCTTTCAAGTGAAGGAGTGTGATTTTTCTTTTCTACTCAAGTTCTATTCAGAAGGCAAAGGAAGTGCATAATTATGTGGCTGTCCCTTGCATCCCTCTGCAGTACCTTTCACAGGAAATCTCATGATTAAAATAAGAATATTACTCGTAATCTATGAAAATAGATTTGGGCCAGTCAAAAGCTATGGCGGGGGAGGGTGGAATGAAAAATGCATCCTACAGCAAAGAGGTCCATTTTGTTGAGCTATAACACAGAGCATGTTGTCAACTGAATGATGAACAGAACAATAAATTCTGGGGATTCTTGGGAAAAAGTGTTTCTTATCACTCTTGGTTTGAAAGGCTTGTGGTGTTTCAGGGTTTCTACAGTCGCCTTGAACGATTAAGGAAAATGTCAAAGAACCTTGGGGAGCAGGAACCAGATCCTTCCGTGAGGCCTTCCCAACATATGCCTGATGGGCCCCATCACGGTGTGAAATGCCAGCAACCACACAGAGAAGGTGTCTGGTCCTCTGGCACTTCCTGTTTCCCAGCCCTTGGAGAAGGAAGAGAATTTGAGGGCTCTTGCGGCATCCCATTACACACAGGATGGCCCAGAAAGATTGAAATGAACATGTACTCACAAAACCCCTGGCTTTCTTTCCACATCCTGTACCCAAACAATTAAACCCACCATCAATCTCCATCTGCTTGGGCTCGGACTTAAAAGTCAGAGTCAAATGGCAATTAATGCCAGTCCCCTGACTACCCAGTGTCATGGCATCACAAAATAATTGTGATGACAAAAATTTTGATTTTTCTGTAGCGAAGAAGAAAACAATCCCAGAACCGTGACAGCTGCCACTGTGGAAGCCAGACCCAACCACTCACAGAAGAGACATAGTTTTGTCTCCAGATCCCACTGGAAGAGATTTTCCTGATTTAAAACAAAATACAACCAAATGCATAAAATGTCTCCCCAACACAAGCAAAAGCTCACTCTTGATAAGCTGTGTGACTGTGGGTACATTGATCAACCTTGCCGTGCCTCGGTTCTCTTACTGGAAAGCAGGGATAAAATATATAGCTACATTACAGGATAGCTGTGAGAATTAAATGGGTACTCACAACAGTGCCTGATATCTGGCTATTCAAGTGTTAGCAGCTGCTATCAATCTTTCATAACGAGGCACATCAGTGGGCTAGTGTAGGTACATCCAGGAATGAGAGCCAGATCTGTATTCATCGCTGATTTGCTCAGTCCCTCACCGACATTGCTGTGTGAATAACTGAGCTTGATTCCCCCCCACCCTAAATAAAGAGACCGCACATGCCTCCACCACCTAGCAGTGTGATACAAATAATTTTGTGGACTGTTCCCAAGACCCTGATGCTCCCTGGAGTGACTGATGTGAAAATGAGTTTGCTAAATTCAAACCCAACATGACATATATGCTGACACGGCTCTTCCTGAAGAAATATTAAAGTCGAAGCATGAAGGGAATAACATTCTCAATATCATATTTTCATTGAGCTGTGGCTTCGTGGATTAAAAAATTAAATAAAAACGTCTGACCATAACAGGTCAGTTTTTTTGTTGTTGGCTATTTTTACTCTTTAAAAGTTTCCGAGGAGTTTTCTGTGCTATGGGCTAAATAAACATTAGCTTGGCTCCCAAGTGCTATTGTCTATCAAGGGATTCTCTGAGTGACTTAATGCCTCAGGCACAATGAAAATGGATTTATGAGTTTTCTGGGGATCTCCTATAGCCAAATAAGGCTGTGCATCAGAAGGTTCTCTTTAAAAAAACTAACCAGCCAAAGAATACTGCTAGAAGGAAAGCAGATGACAAAGGAAAGGAGATGGGGCAGGTCTGGGCCTGGATGGGCAGGCAGCAGAAGGTCAGCATGTGAAGGCCAGGCAGAGGAAAAAATGTTCATTTGAAAGATATTTTTCTTTGTACTCAATCACCCCACGGGAGGTGGAATGAAAAGGGAGCCATGGGAAGCTAGTCCCTCCAGCCTCCTGCAGCTCCTAAAACTATAGGTGCCTGTCAAGAGCACTGGCACTGAGGGCCAGAGGGGCTCAACATCACTTCAGAAAGGGTTCTCTTGACGTAGTCTTTGTACTTGAGGTCCTAAAGTCAAATCTTAGTGGACATTTCCCAGCAAGCATGTTGATCAATTCCAAAATACCTACTACCCCATTCTTTGAAGATCCTAGAAAGCTCTCTTCTAGTTTGAAACTAGATAATAGCTTATAACAAGCTATTAAAAAATACATATGTGGTATATATAAAATACATATTATAAATATTTATAGTATTATAAACCCTATGATATATAATGCAACATATAAAGTATATATAGTTTATGTTATATCTATATATATTATATATGAGATGTTGCCTGTACAGTCTTACTAACTGCCATATCCTTTATTTTTAAGAATCATGGATCTTGGCACATGAGGCTTAAAGAAAAATGTCCAATTTCACATACAGGCTCAGGTTGTAGGAACACAGCTAACAGTCCCATGCTGCCAACACCAAAGACTTCACAGCTAAGCACGATAATGAATGCATTACTGGGTAAAATAATTATGAAACAGAAGTGTCCTTTCTTCCCTTTTGTCTCTTGTTTTCATTTAATGAGAAATGCTTTAACCTGGGCATATAATGGTGCTTGTGTTCATGAAGTGGGATGGGGAAACCTGAGTGAGGGAGGACAGGCCTGGGGAAAAGTAGGATGCTCATTGATTGTATGTATCTTTTCACTCTATCTCATTGTTCTCTGCAGTTCTTAGTTCCTCACCTCACTGTACCCTTGTCCTCACATCAATTTTCCCTTATCAGAACTGACTCTTAAAACATAACCTGATACGCACCCACATTAAGAATGACCAAAAAAAAAAAAAATACTCCACTTGTTGGCCATTCACTGAGAATTAGCATTTTGACAACTATCGAAGCTTTAATATAGAGAGGAAGGGCCTAAGAGAAAGATACATTTTGTAAACTTCATTATTTCAACAGCTAAATGCCTTCAATGTGCGTGAATCAATTCTATATATATTAGAAATACAGTAACATGGAGTTTGCCCTCGTGATATTCACAGCCTAGCAACAGAAACATCAATGTGATTGCGATGTGGCACTGAGATGGGAAAGAAAAGACAAAGGAGAGGTAGAGAAAAGGCTCCAAAAAGAAGGTAACTCATTCTCCCTCAGGCAGATGGAACATGTCAGATTCTGGTCTTCAAGGAAGTGTGTGCATTTTGCCAGGTGATAGGACGAAAAGGGTCATTTCTGCAAAAGGAAGAGAATGTGAAAAGTGATAGTGGGCAGGGGGCCTTGACAAACATGCCATGCTTGAGAACTGGCCAGGAGAAGAATTTTTCAAGATTTGAAACTCATGCAATGTAGGTGACTCTGGATGGGACCAGGAAAATGAAAATGAACATGATTTTCGGACTAACAATCACGTTTAGGGAAGAAGGTCCAGCAGCCTGGCTCACCACCTCATCACTGCACAGAAGAGTGCTGCCCCCGTCAAAACTGATGAGCTCATATTGGATATTTTCAAGGGAAGCCGTCACTACATTTCTGACCAGCATATCCAGCATCTCACAAACTTGAGTCTCGAGTCCTAGGAAGGCTAAAAAGGAGAGCAGGTGTGAGAATTAGCCAAGTAGTATAAGCCTGCTTTCCCAGTCTGACTTATATTCTAGAAGGGATCTGTCATTGTCCTTGTCGCATTCACTTCCCACTATATATTATTTATTCTTTATCTTAATATTTTCTGCAAACATTGTGTTTTCACTTGAATCCTCTTAAAATTCTCCTGAGACGGTTGATAGAAGTTTCAATGATCAACCTATTTCCTCAGCATCCTGGGGATAACGGGAAGTGATCACTGCCATGCGAAGTTGCATTTTTCTCTGAATTTGGTGGAACTGGTATTTTTAGAGAATAGTGCTCTCCTTTTTTCTTTTCTTCCTCTTCCTCTTCTCCTCCTCCTTCTTCTAATTTAGTTTTTAATATAATTTAGCCTCCTTCAGAAAATGATGGAAATTTCCCTTATAACGTGATGAACTGCCCCTTTATTTAAAATGGTCTCATGTTGCATTTTGGTCTCCGAGGGCCACCAGTTGTAAATGTTGCTGATCTATAGTTGCAAAAGAGGTATGGAACGGAACACTGGTGCTCCCCGCATCATTTCCAGAGCACCAACCTAGCCATTCCTCTCTGGGTTTTTAGTTCCCACCATAGGGGGCACAGCAACAGGTCTGTTTTTGATCACTGTTATCCCCAGAAGTCTGTCCTGACCTTCAGTTTTGCTTTAATTAGCTCTCTGGTGATCAGCATATTGCCACCATAGTTGAAATGTGTTTGTAATCTTCACTTTGCCTGTCACAAAAGCAGGGTCTGGAGCAAAAGGATGCCCTCATTCAGTGACTATTGAATTGTTGTTGCCACCATCCAGGATGTTGGCTGCCTCATCCACTGTTGCAGGGATAAAGAAAAAGCAAAGGCACATGGGGGAAAAAAGAAAGAAAAAAGAAAAGAAAGAAGGAGAAAACTAAGGCACAGATTCAGGGAATGTTCAGGTGGCTGCAAAGGATAAGGGAGTTCCTGTTACATGGCATCAAGTTTAGGGAAATGAGAAAGGTGAGTGATAAAGGAAGTTGAAGAAGAATGGAGAGTAGCATAGTCGCGGAGAGAATACAAGAGGGTTAACCATGGATACACAGACACTCCTGTGACCAGGCAGCACTGAGTTGCACTTAAATAAGTAAAGCATTCTTATCTTTCCACTACATAGCCAAGAGGATAGCTTTATAATGTCAAAGGTGGTGAGTTCTGAACTCTTACTGGCCAATTCTCAATGGGAGCTCTTAAAAAGTGATAGTGTGAAATTCATTTAAGGAAAACAAACTATATTTTGAACTCATCTCTCCCTCTCACTAGAGTTGAGGTCAAAAGAGTCTTCTGGTTTTACTCTTTATTAATCCAATTGTTTAGTGCTTCCACTAGCTCCAAGGAATAACGCTAACCCTGCTTGAAATCCTCCCATCCGCTCTTTTCAAAGACACTCAAGATGGCTTGGTAATTAGAAGAAATCACTTAGCTTTTAGAATTTGATTTGATTTCAAGTATTATATAAAATACAATTCTCAACTGACTCTTTTGTCTTCAGAAAACAAGTGTATCAGTTTCTTTTTCTAGCATACATTTATTCCCTCTAAGTGAAGTGAATTGTAATTAGGCTAAACAATTAATTAAAAAGCATTTATTAATTTCCTATGGTGAAGGATGCACAAAAGCTTGAGATAAGACTACTAAGGTCCCAGTCTCAGTGGCATGGGGGTAGGATTAGAGGCAGTGGGGGCTGTCGATGTTTACAAATCTAGAGCAAAGAGAGAACCCATGAAGGCCCACCTGGTACAGGCATAGGAGAAGTTAGAGTTCAAATCAAGGGACACTCTGAGTTTTAACATACTTGAGATGATTTGCCTTTCCATTAAACTGGAAGCACAGACAGAGATCATATAAGAAATCCTTCCCATTCTCATTCACAGGAAGGTGACATGAGAAGCACTGTGACATCTGGGAATGGGATGGTATTTTGGCCAGCGAGCAGTCACATACCGGGCACACCACTTGAGAAATGTCGGCATTAGCCCATCAACATCTGCCTCGGAAGCCAGCGAGGATGCCAGATGTTGTCGGTGGGATAATCGCTCTTCATATCCTTGGTGTTTCTTCCCTGAACTCTACCACCACGCTCGGTGAGCACCCAAGGTTAAAGGAGCAGAGCCTACCATCGGGAAGTATGTAGGAGGAAAGAAGAACAGATGCACAGAAAATTTGTCTATGACCATAATTTAAGCCTGTTTTTTTCTATAATTCCTTTTCTTTTAATATGCCAAAATAGGTGCTAAAGGTTTCAATAGAATAAAATTTTACTTATTTAATTAATAAACTGTCTTAAGGGACAGCAGTTAGGTATAATTACCAAGATTCATTCTAACAATAATACTTAATGTCTGCATAACATTTTGGATTCCAGAGTCATCTTGCATCTATTAATTTACTCAATCTAATAACCATCCCAGCACAGGCAAGATGTGCAAAGATCTTGATTCATAAGGATCAGGGAGTCGGTTGGGACAAGAGAGGTGACAAGTCCACCCCTTCAGCCTTTTAAGGGAGTTCATATCCTGCCAGTCATATATGAATAGTAGTTCTTGGTTTCCCTTCACCCCTTTCCTACCTTCAAAAGTCAGAAAGGTACCCTAAGGTGCAATACCAAACTCTGAAACAAGGTTCTCTTTTCCATTGACTGTGACCAAATGAAATGACAAATAGTTCCCAGTTAAAAAGAGGAATGGGAACACAGTAAACCACATCTACCTCATAGAAGGTGGTGAAACTATGCCATCCTGGCTCAGGAAATTTCTGTCTGGATCCTTTGTGCACGTGGCATCTCACATGATCCGTAACTAAAATCATTCTTTGGGAACCTCTCAGAGCCTGTGGTGAGTGTTAGCTCCTCGGCTGAGGCCAGGCTTCACTGTACAAGTTAGCCAATACAGATTTTGGAAAGCTTCTACTGAGTGCTCAGTAGTGTGTTCAATTCCAAGGGAAATACATTAAAAATTGAAAATGAGGTTTTAAGGGCTTACAGAAGAATAGTGGAAAGATTAACCTTGATGGAAAGGGGAAATAATAAAAAGGCGTTGATAAGAAGACCGAGGAACACTCAAATCCTATCCTCAGGTTACAGTTATCTATTGCTCTGTGTAGCAAACCTTCTGAAAATCCAGTGGAATAAAACAACAAGCATTTTATAATTCTTACACATCCTGTTAGGAATTTAGCCAGGGCAATGGGTGGGTGGCTTGCTTATGCCTGAGGTCTTAACAGTGAAGGCTGGGGATAACTACAAGTGCCTTCTGATCTGGAGGTTTCTCACTCACATATCTCACATACCTGGTCGGGTTGACTCAAAGATTTGCCTCAACTGGAATTGCTGACCAGGCCCCTACACACACACACACACACACACACACACACACACACACACATTTTGAGCACTATTACATGTGATGCCTACTTCTAGACACAATAATGCCTATTCCAGCTTACACTCCACATGAATGAGATGAAGCCCAAAACATATTGGAACAGCGTATGGTAATCTTGCAGCTTCTTTTCCCATGAAGAGTAACAAATACATTTTTTTTAAAATTCTTTTTATTGATTTGACAGAGAGAAACAGGGCTAGAGAAGGAACACAAACAGGGGGAATGAGAAAGGGAGAAGCAGGCTTCCTGCCAAGCAGAGAGCCCAATGTGGGGCTTGATCCTGGGACTCTGGGATCATGACCTGAGCTGAAAGCAAACGCTTAACAACTGAGCCACCCAGGCGCCCCAATAAATACCTTTTAAATCATAGAGAACACAGAAGGCTATCATATCAGTAAAAGTTTAAACAGGAGGGCAGAAAGCCTCCCTAGGATAGCATTTAATGCAGAGAAGTAAGAATCTAAGGCAATGTTTGGAAGACTGAGGGAAGAAATATTGGGAGGCTATTGCTGACTTCTAGGCCATCAGAAATACAGAAATGTCAGGGAAGCTGCCATTAATAATGGGGTGAACATTTGATCTAGTATGTCCAGAATAATCTAGAGGGAGGCAGGAGGAACATTTCTCAATTAACAAAAAAGAATAAATGATGAGAACATCAAAAAAGGAAAGCCATTTTGCTCCCAGCCCCTTCCTTGCTTCTTGGAGTCTGAGGGTAGAATGCCTGGGGGTCTGATAGTCATCTCAGAGTATGGAGGGGAGACTCCATCCATATGCTGAGAATGGAGAAGAAAAGGCACTGGGAAATCAACCTTCTCATCTTCTGCTCTTATATTTGTTGTTATGTAAGACTAATCCACTCCTACTTTCCTTGAGGTATTCTCTTATTTATAGCTGAACACACAAACTGAAACATAGACAATACTGAAACAAATGTTCACAGGTGTTGTGAAAGTAGCAAGTAGTCTCCGGATGGATTCCCAAGTCACTTACCTGTAGAGAAGCAAGTGACCTTCTCTGACTTCAGGAATCTCCCTGTGGCCCCCTATTCCCATATTGTACCCTGTTCCCATCAACATATTTGGCAATAACCACAGGAATGTGAGAAATCAAGGTCTAGGTCACAATGTCTGCAATGTTAGGTAGATGCACCCCATTCTGCTCTTGAACCCTGGTGAGCCTACAGAAAGCAAAATAAAAACTGGGTTTCTTCACTGTTTAGTCTACATGGTGTAAAATGCAAATACCCTGGATTTTCACTTTGCCAGTCCAATCACCAAAAGAAGCATAGATTTCTCAGATTTCTTGACCTCTTTCCATTTTCAGGGAAAAGAGCCACTGTTTGGTCAGACCTCTCATGTCACCGTGTAACTGGAGGGAGACAGCAGGTGAGCTGTGAGGGCAGGCAGGGGAAGACAAGTGCTGCCATGAAGGGAGCTGGCTGGGTTGGGCTGAGGACCACCTGGAAAGGCAGCACCTGCCATTCAGCACAGGTAATGAATGTGAAAGCAAAGACAAGCAAGACATGCTCCTTACGCTGCAGAATCCCGGAGCAATCTAAGGGACAAGACAATAAGAATCAGGACAGTGAGTGTGCTCCAGGAACTCTGAGGACAAACCACAAGACTATCTTTTCTGCTAACAGCATTTAACACCTTGAACACATCTACCTGGAGCCTGGATATTTCAATTATGATAATATGGGGTAATACAGGATACCTTGATGTCCTCTGACAAATTATGCTTCTGCCCTCTGGCAGACGTTATCATTCCTCAGCTTTAATCTTTAACTGGAGAAAGCCAGCTTTTTATACCAATATAAAAGCATACATATAGCGATGTAACTCGTTTGTGAAAGTTCAAATGTCTGGGCCTTACGAATAGGTGATTCAGGTGGTGAGTATGAACTGATTCTGACACAGGTGGTGTGAGGACCATGGCTTTGTATTCTTTAGTGTGAATGCAGGTCCCAAGGGCAAATCTGTTTAAGAAAGAATGTCCTCTGAAGTCACATAGTTCTGAAGAATGAGATATGGAAGTAGAATGAGGGATGGGGGAGGGGGCAGGTAATATAAAATGAGATTGAGTTGCCAAGTAAAGTTCATGCAGATTTCCTAAGGGGAGTCAGAAAGGCTAAGAAGAACTTCTGGAGAAATTTTCTATTGCAAGTGGATTTGAAAATTGGGTGTTAAATGAAGTTCTGTGTTTATTATTTATATAATACTTGACTTTCTCAGTCACCTCTGTTATGAATTAAGAGATTGGCAGAAACCCCGATGTAGTCTTCTGCTCTGTGCCCAGCACTGAGGAATGCTTTCAAATAAAAATTGGAGAACAAACACTCAAAAATGAGACAGGGACCAGCTGGGATTTATTTCGATGTGTCAGCTTGACACAAACATGGGTGAAGGCCAGATATGGATTGGTGACTCACCCACATTTAGATGCAGTCTCTGTAAAATGTTTTCATTTCCGCATCATGGAAGCAAATCTGAAAGCTTTCACTCAAACCATAGAGTTTAATTTCTTGCAACAAAAAGTGACCCACCTCCTAGGACGATTTTAAAAAGTCCCACTTTAATTCCTGCTTAGTTTCCAAATCTAATTTAACTAGCTTCTATTTAATTCCAACATAGAAACAACCAAAATTTTGCCTCTAGGTAATTTTCTGCTCCTGTATGCACCGTTTTTAAATAAGAATGAATTAAAGTTTGGTTAATCTTTAGTACTACATAATCCTTTCAAAATAGACTTTAGATATTGCATATTATTTTGAAAGACACAAATATTACAACCTGAACGTATGCACTTTGACAGGTCAGGAGAGATCAGGAGAGTGTGTTAGCCTGTGTCTATAGCCATCCGCTCCTTGAATATTCATTTTGTAGATGAGTCTTACCATGGTTTGCAAGCTTTACAAGGGGGCAAGTATTAAAATATGAAGGATTTATACACTGTCTCCAGATTTTTCTATTCAACATTGTTTTTTAATATCCATGATAAGATGTGTTTATGGAAAACTTCTCCCTGACCTCTGATTATAATGTGGATGTTCTTCTAAGGTATTATTATCGAAGTCAAATAGATATGAAGACCAAAGGATCCCTGACAATCACCAAAGTATCTGGAGAAAGGAAATAAAAATTTTTGTGGGAGATAATTCAAAATTATTTTAACAGCTTTATTGAGGTATCATGGAATATAGAAATTGCATATGTTTAGGGTATACAGCTTGATATATTGATGAGATGCATTCATTGTGAAGTGATCATCATAATCATGCTAATTAACATACTCATTACTGCTACATAGTTACCATTGTGTGGGGGGATGGTGTGTGCACTGAAATTTAATTTAAGATCTAAGTTTTTGGCAAATTTCAAATACACAGTAAGGTATTGTTAACTATTATTACTAGGCTATGCGTTAGATCTTCAGAACTTATTCATCATGCATTGTTGAAACTTTGTACCTTCGAGCCAACATCATGTTATTTCCTCAGCCCCCCTGCCTCTGGTAATCACCATCCTCCTCAGCTTCTGTGACTATTTTAGATTCCACATATAGAAGAGATCATACAGTATTTCTCTTTCTGTGTCTGGCTTATTTCACTTAGCCTAATGCCTTTCGGGCAGATCTACATGGTCATGGATGAACACAGGAGTACAGCTATCTCTTTGAGATTCTGATTTCCATCCCTTTCGATATACACCCAGAAGGAATTACTTGACCACATTAAAGTTCTATTTTAATTTTTGATGAACGTCATGCTTTAAATTAGTACAGTCTTTAGGAAAATCTGTATGGAGTTTTAAAATTATTTATATAGCAATTACTGTGCGTCAGTCTTGAGATATATCAGTAAAACCAATATCTAATCTGTGACCTTTAGTAATTCAGATCTTCCTTCTTATTCTCAATTTTGCCCATTAAGGAAACCTGAGAGGTTCTGGTTCAAGATGGCAGCCTAGGAAGATCCTGACCTCCCCTTCTCTCACAACAAATCCACAGCTGTATATGCAACATTTCTCTCTGAAAAAATTCTGAAAACTAGCTGAACAGATCTTCCACAACAAAAGATAAAAAGAGCACATTGAGACGGGTAGGCGAGGCAGTCTTACCAAAAACCACACCCTGACACTGCAACCCACAATTAAAAAGAGTCAAGAGGGAGCTCACAACATGAAGTTTTTTCTTGAGGAGCAAGGAGTCTATGCCCAATAGAAGGCACCCCAACCTTAGTACCTATTCAAGAGAGACAAGCTCCCAAGACATCTGACTTCAAAATCCAATGAGGCTTACCACCAGGAGAAAGAAAGCTATAGGGAATTGAGATTTTGTTCCTAAAGGGTCCACATGCAGACTCATTTTCTTCAGAACTCAGCACAAAAGAAACAAATTAAAAAGCACCCAGACCATAGGTGAGGGAGATTTATTTGCTGACCCTAAGTCACATGGCAGAGGGGCAGAAGCCTGTTGGGGTTCTCTCCAGGGGTAGAGGAGCTAGGAGACACCATTTTTGGCATCCTTCTACTTGCTAGCACTGTCATGGATGAAGACCATCTTTGTACTCTCCTTTTACCTTGCTGGTGCCAATGCAGACAGGCCCCATTTTTGCATCCTCACTCTACTCTACTAGCACCAGGGGGCCAGCTCCCCATAACATCCTGCACTGCTCCTGCAGCCACCAGCAGACCCAGAGAGTGAGAGGGGCCCATGCATAGGGAATGTGCCTGGACCACCTCGCTCTGGTGGCTGGGCAGGGGATTGCACCTCTGGGCCCCAGGGGTCAGAAATAATCATAGATACCATTTGAGAGAGACAACCAAAAACCAGGTGACAAAGTTGAAAGTAAGATTAATTTCCTACATAAAGCCACTCCTTCAAGACTCAGAGAGATGGCTATTTCATCTAATACACAGAAACAAACAAAGAGTCAAACTAAACAAACAAACAAACAAACAAAAAACCAGGAAACCAAGACAACCAGAAGAACATGTTCAAAAAAATCAAACTTCAGAAAAAAATTAACTTAATGAAATAGAAATAACTATTTTACCTATAAAGAATTCAAAGTTATGATCATAAAGATGCTTACTAAACTTGGGTGAAACAGGGATAAACAGTGAGAACTTCAACAAAGAGATATACAATATAAGAAAGTACTAAACAGTATTTTTCACAAGGTTGAAAAATACAATAACTAAACTGAAAAATATACTAGACGGATTCAACAGCAGTCTGGATGAAGCAGAAGAATCAGTGAGCTGTAAGACAAGGGAGGGGAACTCACCTAATGAAACAGCAGAAAGAAAAAAGAATTTAAGAAGTAAAGATAGCTTAAGGGGCCAATGAGACATCAAGTGGAATAACATATGCGTTATAAGTCCCAGAGGCAGAGACAAGAAAAGGGGCAAAAAACATATTGAAATAATAATGGCTGAAAACTTTTCGAGCCTAGGGAAGAAAAGACATGAGGTTAAAAAGTTCCAAACAAGATGAACCCAAAGTGACCCACACCAAGACACATCATAATTAAAGTGTCAAAAATATAGAAAACCATAAGTAGCAAGAGAAAAAAAAAAAAAAACAACTTGTTACATAAAAAAGAACTTCCATAAGATTATCAGCAAATTTCTTAGCAGAAACTTTGCAGACCAGAAGGGGTGGTGTGATATATTCAGTGTGCTGAAAGGAAAACTGCTATACCCAAGAATACTCTACCCAGCAAGATTACCATTCAGAATTGAAGGAGAGATTAAAAGAGTTTTACAGACAAGCAAAACCTAAAGGAGCTTATCACTACTAACCTGGCCCTACAAGAAATGTTAAACAGACTTCTTTAACTTGAAAAGAAAAAGAACTAATTACTAATATTAAAACAAAAGTATCACTGGCAAAGGCAAATATATAGTAAAGAAAGTAGACTAATCATCTATAAAGCTAGAATGAAGGACGAAAGACAAACGTAGTAAAAATAATTACAACTACAATAATTAAAAGACACACAAAATGAAAAGATATAAAACATGGCATCAAGAACGTCAAATGTGGAGAGGGAAATAAAAATGCAGAATTCTAGAATGTGTACAAACTCTACTTGCTATCAGCTTAAAATAGATTGTTATTTATGTAGGCTGTTTTATGTGAGCCTCATGAACCCTATATTAAATACACAAAAAATTATGAGAAATATATCTTCACATAACACTGTAGAAAGTCAGCAAACCACAAGCTAAGAAAGAAGGGAAGAAAGGAACAGAAAAACTACAAAGCAGCCAGAAAACAGTTAACAAACGACAATAAGAACACGTCTATCAATTATTATTTTAAATGCAAAGGAACTAATTCTCTAATGAAAACACATAGAGTGGGTGAGCAGATAAAAAACAAGATAAAAAAAATTTGTATGGTGCCTATAAGAAACTCATCTCAAATATAACAGACATACACAGACTGAAAGAGAACGTATGGAAAAAGATGTTTCCCACAAATGGAAACAAAAAGAAAGTTGGGGTAGCTATACTTCATGAGACAAAATAAACTTTAAAAGATAGGCATAACAAAGATGAAGGGGTGTTGGGAGGAAAAGTATTACTCTACTCTTCAAGGCTGGTCTAAGAATTAAATTGACATGAGACAGATGAACAGGAGAAAATCAAACAAAATTTAATAACACGTATACCTATACCTCTACTACATGGGAGAGAATCAGGAAAACAGAATAAAGTCCCCCAAATGGTGGATGCCATCATCTTACATACCATCATCAGCTCATGATAAAATATGTTGGGGATGGGGAGTCAATTATGGGAGGTTACCCTGGAAATCACAGTAAACAAGGGTAAGGTAGTTACACAAATTTAAGTCATCCTCTCCATTGATAAATTTCTAGAGATTGAGACATCCCCTCCTTCCTGGTAAAGAGAAGGAGACGCCCTTGCAAATGGAGATTTCTTTTATAAGTGTAAATGTCTCTGACAAAAAGGTAAATTCTACTGGGTTTGTCTGCAGTTTCTTAAAAATAGCCAGCTTAAAATAACCCTTATGCCAAAGAGACATATTTTGAGCTTGCAAAATCTGCTCCACTACAGGGGATAATCCAAAAACAGGATATAACATTTGTAAATATTTATGCACCTAAAATAGAAGCACCTAAATGTATAAAGCAAATATTAACAAACCTAAAGGAAGAAACTGACACCAATACATAGTAAAGCACTTTAACACTCTAGTTTTAACAATGAACAGATCATCCAGACAAAATCAGTAAGAAAATATGAGCCTTATATGACACATTAGATCTGATGGACTTATACTAGATAGACACAGAACATTCCATCTACAAGCAGCAGAACACAGATTCTTATAAGACTGACATGGAATATTCTCCAGGATAGATCTTACACTAAGCCACAAAACATGTCTTCATAAATTTAAGAAGACTGAAATCATATCAAGCATCTTTTCTCACCACATTGATATAAAACTAGAAATTATTTGCCAGAAGAAACTAGAAAAATTACAAATATGAAGAGGTTAGACAAGATACTATTAAACAACCAATTAGTCAAAATGAAGGACAAAACAAAAAACATCTTGAGACATATAAAAATGGAAATACAGCATAGCAAAATCTATGGGATATAGCAAAAATAGTTCTAAGAGGGAGGTTTAGAGCAATACATGCCTACCTCAAAAAACAAGAGAAGTCTCAAACAATCTAACTTTACACCTAAAACTGTTAGAAAAAAGAAGAGCAAATAAAGCCCAAAGTTAGCAGAAGAAAGGAAACAATAAAGATCAGAATGGAAATGAATGAAATAGAAAAATAAAAAGATAACAGAATAAAAATCAATAAAACTAAAACTAGTTCTTTGGAAAGTTAAACAAAATCAACAAACTTATACTAGACTAAGAAAAAAGGGGTCTCAAAATCAGAAATGAAAAAGAAAACATTGTAACTCATACATAGTCATATTATTATTATACATAGAATCCTAAGAAACTACTATGAACAATAGTATACCAGTGAATTAGACAAACGAAAAGTAATGGATAAATTCCTAGAAACATACAGTCTTCTAAGACTGAATCATAAAAAGACAGAAATCACTCATAAGGAGGTTAAATCAGTAATCAACAATCCCCCAATGCACAAAATCCCAGGACCAGATGGCTTCACTGGTAAATTCTACCAAATGTGCAAAGATTTAATATTTAACTTTCTCAAACTCTTCCAAAATATGAAAAGGAACAAATAGTCCCAAACTCATTTTAGCAAGCCAATATTACCCTGATACCAAAACCAGACAAGGACAACACACACACACAAAAAGAAATTACAGGTCAGTATGCCTGATGTACACAGAAACAAAAACCCCCAGTAAAATATTAGCAAACCAGGGCACCTGGATAGCTCAGTGGGTTAAAGCCTCTGCCTTCAGCTTGGGTCATGAACTCAGGATCCTGGGATTGAGGCCTGAATAGGGCTCTCTGCTCAGCAGGGAGCTTGCTTCCTCCTCTCTCTGCCTGCCTCTCTACCTACTTGTGATCTCTGTGTCAAATAAATAAATAAATAAAATCTTTGAAAAAATACTAGCAAACCAAATTCAGCAATACATTAAAGAGATCATACACCATGATCAAATGTGACTTATTCCAGGGAAGCAAGGATGGTTCAACATATATAAATAAATCAACACAATACACTACAATAACAAAATGAGGGAAAAAGTCATATGGTCATCTTATTAGTTACAGAAAAAGACCTTGGCACAATTCCACAACCATTTTTAATAAAAACTTTCAACAGAGTGGATATAGTCAGAATATACTTTGACATAACAAAAGCCATATATCACAAGCATGTAACAAACATCATACTCAGTGGTGAAAAACAGAAATTTTCCCCTTGGGTCAGGAATAAGACGAGGATGCTGACTCTTTCCACCTGTGCTCCACATACTACTGTAAGTCCTAGACAGAGTAATTAGACAGAAAAAAAATAAAAGGCATCTAAATTGGAAAGGGAGAAGTAAAACTATTGGCAGATGACAAGATTTTACATATAGAAAACCCTAAAGACTCCACCAAAAAACTGTTAGAATTAATAAAAGAATCCAGTAAAGCTGCAGGGTACAAAAATCAATAGGTGGGAGTAGGAGACATAGGTAACATCAGGTCGCAAGAGTTTAGCTGGATGGTTATCAAACCAGTCGGAACACCTACAGACTCAACAGGAGATCCACGAGAAGAGCAAGAAGAGCGGCAATTCTAGAAACAGAAAAGCGACCACTTTCAGGAAGGTAGAACGGGCAGAGAAATGAATCGGAGGCGACATTTGGGAAGACAGACCACCATGGGAGGGGCCAGCTCCTGGCCAGTGGTAGTGAAGCAGAGCACAAAATACAAACTTTTAGAAGTCTGCTCCACTGAGGGACATCGCCCCAGAGGTTACGCAGGGAGTGGAGCCCTTGCTGGAACAGTGCGGTATCAGAACCTGCGGGGTCACAGAAAGACCCAGGATGCCTGAGCATGGCAGAGCCCAGAGGTATTGGAGCAGGAAGGCAGCTACAAGGACAGAGCCAAGGAATGGGCTCTCAGCTTGAGATTACCTTAAACCATGATCCGAGATGCAGTCAGACCATTGCTCTTACAGCAGAGACCCCACAAGTGGCAGATCTGGGGATACCTCTCCACCGGGAGGGGTGGTGAAGGAGCGTGCTGCAGGAATTGGCTGGGTTTGGAGACTCCAAATGGCCGAACGCCAGAGGTAGAAACACTCGGTCACAGGCTGGGTAAGCACTGAGTGCTGCCAGAGACCAGGGAGTCGGGCATCACTGACTGCTTTTCTCTGAGGGCGCACTGAGGAGTGGGGCCCTGAGCTCTAAGCTCCTCTGAGTCAGAGACTGGGAGGCCGCCATCTTTATTCCCCGACCTCGGAGCTGTACAGAAAGCGTTCAGGGAACAAAAGCTAGCGAGCACAAACCTCAGCCGATTGCTTAGCCTGGCCCCTAGCAAGGGTGGGGCAGTTCCACCTCAGGCAAAGATATTTGAGAATCACTACAATAGGCCCCACCCCCAGAAGATCAGCGAGAACATCTGCCAAGACCAAGTTCACCGATCAATGAGAAGTACAGAACTTCAGAGTTAAGGGAATGCATCATGTAGAATTCATGGCTTTTTTCCATGATTCTTTAGTCTTTCAAAGTTAAATTTTTTTTAATTTTATTTTTTTCTTATTCTATTTTTTAATTTTTTTCTTTCTTATTTTAACTTTTTTAAACTATTTTATCTTATCAATAGAATTTTTTTAAAAACCTTTTTCAATTTTCATTGTTTTAGTAATATTCTATCCTTTCATTGTATTTAATTATTTTTTGTGTACATACAGATTTTTTTCCTTTAAAATATTAGGCTACGGTTTCTTCTAATAGATAAAAATATACCCTATATCTAGCACATGGCTTTATTTTAGTCTCCAATCTCATCACATTCTTTCCTTCTTCTTTTATTCCCCAACCAACTTCTTATCTTATCAATTCCTTTTTTAGAATTTTTTTTAATTTTCATCTTTACACTCACATCCCATCCCTTCATCATGTATACCCTTATTTTTGTACATATATAAGTTTTTCTTTCTTTAAGATTTTGGGAGGCAGTTTCTTCCAACAGACCAAAATGTACCCAAAATTAAGTGTGTGGCTCTGGCTCTGTTATATTCACCAGTCTAGTCATACATAGAGAGACGAATATAGATAGATAGAGATAGAGATACAGATTTTTTTTTCCTTTCTTCTCCCCCCAGTTTTGGGTCTCTTCTAATTTGGTTAGTATATATTTTTCTGGGGTCATTTCTACCCTTTTAGTATTTTATTCTCTCATCTATTCTTATCTGGATAAAATGACAAGGTGGAAAAACTCACCTCAAAAAAGCAACAACAACAACAACAAGAGGCAGTACCGACAGCTAGGGACCTAACCATTAGGGACGTTAGTAATATGTCAGAACTAGAGTTCAGAATGACAATTATCAAGGTCCTAACTGGGCTTTTAAAAAAGTATGGAAGATATCAGAGAATCCCTTTCCGGAGAAATAAAATCTCTTTCTGGAGAAATAAAAGAACTAAAATCTAACCAAGTTGAAATCAAAAAAGTTATTAATGAGGTACAATCAAAAATGGAGGCTCTTACTGCCAGGAAAAATGAGGCAGAAGAGAGAAATAGTGATCTAGAAGACAAAATGATGGAAAATAAAGAAGCTAAGAAAAAGAGAGACAAACAACAACTGGACCATGAGGGGAGAATCTGAAAGGTAAGTGATACCAAAGATGAAACAATATTAGAATAATTGGGATCCCAGAAGAAGAAGAAGAAGAGAGAGAGAGAGAGAGAGAGAGAGAGGCAGAAGGTATATTGGAGCAAATTATAGCAGAGAATTTCCCTAATTTGGCAAAGGGAATAAGCATCAAAATCCAGGAGGCACAGAGAACCCCCTCAAAATCAATAAAAATAGGTCCACACCCCATCATCCAATATTAAAACTTACAAGTTTCAGTGACAAAAAGAAAATCCTGAAAGCAACTCAGGAGAAGAGATCTGTAACATACAATGGGAGAAATATTAGACTGGCAGAAGACATATCCACAGAGACCTGGCAGGCCAGAAAGGACTGGAATGGTATATTCAGAGCACTAAATGAGAAAAATATGCAGCCAGAAATACTATATCCAAGTATCATTTAAAATAAAATGAGAGATAAAAAGCTTCCAGAACAAACAAAAACTAACAGACTTTGCAAATACCAAACCAGTCCTACAGGAAATATTGAAAGGGGTCTCTAAGCAAAGAAAGAGCATAAAAGTAACAGACCAGAAAGGAACAGAGACAATATACAGTAACAGTCACCTTACAAGCAATACAATGTCACTAAATTCATATCTTTCAATAGTTACCCTGAATGTAAATGGGCTAAATGTCCCAATCAAAAGACACAGAGTATCAGAATGGATTAAAAAAAACAAGACCCATCGATACACTGTCTGCAAGAAACTCAAGATGCAAAGACACCTCCAGATTTAAAGTGAGGGGGTGGGAAACAATTTACCATCCTAATGGACATCAAAAGAAAGCTAGGGTGGCAATCCTTATATTAGACAAATTATATTTTAAGCCACAGACTATAGTAAGAGATGAGGAAGGACACTATACCATATTTAAAGGGTCTGTCCAACAAGAAGATCTAACGATTTTAAATATCTATGCCACTAACATGGACTAGCCAATTATATAAAACAATTAATAACTAAATCAAAGAAACACATCGACAATAATATAGTAATACTAGGGGACATTAACACCACCCTCACTGAAATGGACAGATCAGCTAAGCAAAAGATCAACAAGGAAATAAAGGCTTTAAATGACACACTGGATCAGATGGACATCACAGATATATTCAGAACATTCCATCCCAAAGCAACAGAATACACATTCTTCTCTACTGCACATGGAACATTCTCCAGAATAGATCACATCCTGGGTCACAAATCAGGTTTCAACTGGTACCAAAAGATTGGACTCATTCCCTGCATATTTTCAGACCACAGTGCTTTGAAACTAGAACTCAGTCACAAGAACTCAGAGGAAAGTTGGAAAGAACTCAAATACATGGAGGCTAAAGAGCATCCTGCTAAAGAATAAATGGGTCAACCAGGAAATTAAATAAAAATTTAAAAACTTCACGGAAACAGGGGCGCCTCGGTGGCTCAGTTGGTTAAGCGCCTGCTTTCAGCTCGAGTCATGAGACCCAGGATTGAGCCCCACATCAGGCTTCCTGCTCGGCGGGAAGCCTGCTTCTCCCTCTCTCAGTCGCTCTGCTTGTGTTCCCTCTCTGGCTGTGTTTCTCTCTGTCAAATAAATAAAATCTTTAATTAATTAATTAATTAATTCATGGAAACAAATGAAAATGAAAAAAACAACTTTCAAAATCTCTGGAACAGAGCAAAGTTTGTCCTGAAAAGAAAGCAATAGAAAACTTTCTCAAGAAACAAACAGGTCTCAAGTACACAACCTAAACCTACACCTAGAGGTGGAGAAAGAACAGTAAAGAAAGCCTAAACCCAGCAGGAGAAGAGAAATAATAAAGATCAGAGCAGAAATCAATGAAATAGAAACCAAAAGAACAGTAGAACAAATCAATGAAACTAGGAGCTGGTTCTTTGAAAAATTAACAAGATTGAAAAACCCCTGGCCAGATTTGTCAAAAAGAAAAGAGAAAAGAGCCAAATTAATAAAATCATGAATGAAAGAAGAGAGATCTCAACCAACACCAAAGAAATACAAACTTTTATAAGAACATATTATGAGCAGCTATTCACCTGCAAATTTGACAATCTGGAAGAAATGGAAGTATTCCTAGAGACATAAACTACCAAAACTGAACCAGGAAGAAATAGAGAACCTGAACAGACCCATAACCAGCAAGGAGATTAAAACAGTCATCAAAAATCCCAACAAACAAGAGCCCAGGGCCAGATGGCTTTACAGGGGAATTCTACCAAACATTTAAAGAAGAATTAATATCTATTTTCCTGAAACTACTTCAAAAAATAGAAATGGAAGGAAAAATTCCAAACTCATTTTTTGAGGCAAGCATTACCTTCATCCCAAAACCCCATCAAAAAGGAGAATTACAGACCAATATCTTGATGAACATGGATGCAAAAATTCTCACCAAAATACTAGCTAATAGGATCCAACAGTACATTAAAAGGATTATTCACCATGACCAAGTGGGATTTATTCCTGGGCTGAAAGGTTGGCTCAACATCTGCAAATCAATCAATGTGATATAGTACATTAATAAAAGAAAGAACAAGAACCATATGATCCTCTCAGTAGATGCTGAAAAAGCATTTGACAAAGTACAGCATCCTTTCCTGAACAAAACTCTTCACAGTGTAGGGATAGAGGGTACATACCTCAATATCATAAAAGCCATCTATGAAAAACCCACAGAGAATATCATTCTCAATGGGGAAAAACTGAGAGATTTTCCCCTAAGGTCAAGGACATGGCAGGGCTGTCCACTATCACCACTGCTAGTCAAGATAGTATTAGAAGTCTTAGCCTCAGCAATCAGACAACAAAAAGAAATAAAAGACATCCAAATCAGCAAAGAAGAAGTCAAACTCTCACTCTTTGCAGATGATATGATACTTTACGTGGAAAATCCAAAACACTCCACTCCAAAACTGTTAGAACTCATATAGGAATTCAGTAAAGTGTAAGGATATAAAATCAATGCACAGAAATCAGTTGCATTTCTATACACCAACAACAAGACAGAAGAAAGAGAAATTAAGGAGTCAACCCCATTTACAATTGCACCCAAAACTGTAAGATACCTAGGAATAAACCTAACCAAAGAGGCAAAGAATCTGTACACAGAAAATTATATAAAGTATTCATGAAAGAAATTGAAGAAGACACAAAGAAATGGAAAAACATTCTAGGCTCATGGATTGGAAAATACTGTGAAAATGTCTATGCTACTTAGAGCAATCCACACATTTAATGCAATCCCTATCAAAATACCTTCAATGTTTTTCAAAGAAATGGAAGAAATAATCCTAACATTTATATGGAGCCATAAAAGACCCTGAATAGCCAGAGGAATGTTGAAAAAGAAAATCAAAGTTGGTAGTATCACAATTCCGGACTTCAAGCTCTATTACAAAGCTGTAAGCATCAAGACAGTATGGTACTGACACAAAAACAGACACAAAGATCAATGGAACAGAATAAGAGCCCAGAAATGGACCCTCAACTCTGTGGTCAACTCATCTTCAACAAAGAACATCCAATGGAAAAAAGACAGTCTTTCAACAAATGGGGTTGGGAAAATTGGACAACCACATGCCAAAGAATGAAACTGGATCATTTCCTTATACCGTGTACAGAAATAGACTCAAAATGGATGAAAAAACCTCAATGCCAGACAGGAATCCATCAAAATCCTTGAGAATGCAGGCAACAACCTCTTTGACTACAGCCACAGCAACTAGCAACTTCTTCCTAGAAACATCGCCAAAGACAAAGGAAATAAGGAAAAAAATAAACAACTGGGACTTCATCAAGATCAAAAGCTTTTGCACAGCAAAAGAAACAGTCAACAAAACCAAAAGACAACTGACAGAATGGGAGAAGATATTTGCCAATGACATATCACATAAAGGGCTAGTATCCAAAATCTATAAAGAACTTATCAAATTCAACACCCAAAGAACAAATAATCCAACCAAGAAATGGGCAGAAGACATGAACAGATATTTCTCCAAAGAAGACACCCAAATGACCAACAGACAAATGAAAAATTGCTCAGCATCCCTCAGCATCAGGGAAAAACAAATCAAAACCACAGTGAGATACTACCTTACACCAGTCAGAATGGCTAAAATTAGTAAGTCAGGAAACAACAGATATTGGCGAGGATGTCACGAAAGAGGAACCTTCCTATGCTGTTGGTGGGAATGCAAGTTGGTGCAGCCACTCTGGAAAACAGCATGGAGGTTCCTCAAAAAGTCAAAAATAGAGCTACTCTACAACCCAGCAATTGCACTGCTGGGTATTTACCCTAAAGATACAAATGTAGTGATCTGAAGGGGCACATGCACCAGAATGTTTATAGCAGCAATGTCCACAATAGCCAAACTATGGAAAGAACCTAGATGTCCATCAACAGATGAATGGATAAAGAAGATGTGGGGTATATCTACAGTGGAATACTATGCAGCCATCAAAAAGAATGAAATCCTGCCATTTGCAATGATGTAGATGGAACTGGAGGGTATTATGCTGAATTAAATAAGTCAATTAGAGAAAGACAATTATCATATGATCTCTCTGATATGAGGAGTTTGAGAGGCAGGGCACAGGGTCTTGGGGAGTAGGGAGGTAAAAAAAATGAAACAAGATGGGACCAGGGAGGGAGATAAACCATAAGAGACTCTTAATCTCTGGTAACAAACTGAGGGTTGTTGGGGGGTGAGGTGGAGGTATAGGGTTGCTGGGTTATGTAAAAAATAGTTTACAAAATCAATACACAAAAATATGTTGCATTTTTATATACTAACAATGAACTATCAGAAAGAACTAAGAAAACAATCCCATTAACAACAATCCCATTAACAATTAAGAAAACAATCCCATTAACATCAAAAAGAATAAAATACCTTGGAATATATAAACCTAAGAGATGAAAAAAACTCTGTATATTGAAAACTATAAGACATTAATGAAACACATTGGAGAAGACAAAAATAAATTGAAAATTAGTCCATGCTCATGGATTGGAAAAATTAGTATTGTTAAAATGCAGTCTACAGATTCAATACAACCCCTATCAAAATCCCAATTTTTTTGATGGAAATAGAATAAACAATCCTAAAATATGTGTGGAATCACAAAATATGCTGAATAGTTAAAACAATCTTGAGAAAGAAGAGCAAAGCTGGAGGCATCACACTTCTTGATTTTAAACTATATTACAGAGCTAGAGTCATCAAAATAGTATGGTACTGACATAAAAACAGATATAAAGATTGATGGACAAAAATAGAGAGCCTAGAAATAAACCCAAGGATAATGGCCAATTAATTTATGACAAAGGAGGCAAAAAACATACAATGAGGAAATGAGGTAGAAAAACTGAAGAACCACATCCAAAGAATGAAACCAAACCACTATCTTACACCATACACAAAAATTAACTCAAAATGGATTAAAGACTTGAATGTAAGATCTGAAATCCTAAAACTTCTAGAAGAAAATACAGGCCGTGAGCACTTTGACATCATTCTCAGTGATAATTTTTTGGATCTGACTCCAAAGGCAATGCCAACAAAAGCAAAAATAAACAAGTAGGACTATATCAAACCAAAATTGTTCTGCATAGCAAAAAAAAAGAAATCAACAAAATGAAAAGAGAACCTATTGAATAGGAAAAGATATTTGCTGATCACATATTTGATAAGAGGTTAATATCTAGAACATATAACAAACTCATAAAGCTCAAAATCTAATCTGATTAAAAATGGGCAGAGGATCTGAATAGACATTTTTCCAAAAAAAACATGTAGATTGTCAGCAGGCATACTTTTTGATGCTCAACATCACTCATCATCAGGGAAATAAAAATCAAAACCACAATGAGCTATCACCTCACACATGTTAAGATGATTATTATCCAAAAAACAAGAGATAATTTTTTGGTAAGGATGTGGAGAAAAGGGAAAATCTGTGAATTATTGGAGGAAATGTAAATTGGTGTAGCCATCATACAAAGAAGTAGAGAGGGTCCTCAGAAAACTAAAAATAGAACTAACATATGATCTAGCAATTCTACTTGGGTATTCATCCAAAGAAAACACAAACACAGATTTGAAAAGATATATGCACCTCCGTGTTTATTATAGCACTATTTACAATAACCAAAATAAGGAAACAACTAAGTGTCATTGATGGCTGAATAGATAAAGTGCATGTTTCTCACATATGTGCAACATGCACACATGGTGGAATACTACTCAGCCCTAAAAAAGGATGAAATCTTACCAGTGTGACATGGATAGACATTGAGGGTATTATGCTAAGTTAAATAAATCAGAGAAAAAAAGACAAGTACTATATGATTTCACTTAGATATGGAATCTAAAAATCAAAACAAACAAGAAAACTCAGATACAGAGAATAAACTGGTGGTTGCCAGATGGTAGGGGGTTTAGCAGGTAGTTAGCAAAATGTGTGATGTTGATCAAGATGTACAAGCTTCCATTTTAAAATAAACAAGTCATACAGATGTAATGGACAGCATGATGACTACAGTCAATTATATATCACAAATGTGAAAGGTATTAAAACAGTAAATCTTAAAAGTTCTTATCACAAGAGAAAAACATAACTTTGTCTCGTGGTGGATGGCAACTAGACTTATTGTAGTGATCATTTTGCAAATATATACAAATGTGGAATCATTATATTATACATCTGAAACAAATATAATACTGTATGCTAATTATGCTTCAATAATAAATTTAAAAAGAAGAGAAAAATTGAAAGAATTGAGCTAGATGTCATCTAAAGCGGTCTGTTGCTGAAGTTCCTGGGAGGGTGGTAGAGTGTTGTGCTGCTCAAAGCACTGGCCCTGGGTGGGAGGAGGGAAACACCTCTTTGTACCCAAAGAGGGTTGGAGGAGAACAAGGGTTCAGTTTTGTAGATCTGGTGGAAGGAATGCTAAGGAGCTCCCATCCATGGCTTCCATTGACACTGTGAAGAATGAGGCAAGATAATCTGCTGACACTGTAGGAGAAAGGAGGGAAAATTGAGGAAATGAAGAACTGTTGATAACAACTGTTTGCAAATATTCTGGGATTCATGTCTCTCCAGAGAGTCGTTTGATGTGTTTGTTTTGCTTCCTTAACTTGTTTTTTAAATTCCATTTAACTTATATTATTGCAGAAATAAACTTCCTTTCACATTTGAGGAGGAAAATAATGTAACTAAACACTAAATGATGTAAAATCCTCCAATAGTGACTGTCTGGGAGACATTTTTAGTTTTATACTGTGGCCCACAATCTAAGGTAATATGATTCATTTTCACTTTGCTGAATTAATATTTTTTCCAGGATTTTATCTATGCTTTTATATTTATCTATCTATTCACTATACCAGCTTATATTTTAAAAAGCTAAAAACAATTTTGGAAATTAAAAAAAAATGTAGTAGAAAGTAAAAGGTGCTTCAGTGAAGTTACTGAAGATATTTCTCTCTTAACATTGAAGGCAGGGGACCCACTACAGGATTTTCTCCTTTCTTTTAAAAATTGCCATCAAAGGCCTAAAACCTCTCTTGATTGTTTTTCTAAATTTGTCAGGGCTTTAATGTCATATTGCTTATTAGTAATTCAAGCCTAAAATTTTAGTCTATTGATCTCTTCAAGAAGTTAGAACAGTCCTTTCCCCAGGGACCAAGCCACATCAATCATTCACAGTGCTGGGCCATAAATGTTTCCTTCCTTGCTTACAAAAGAATCATTTCTCTGTGATTCGGGAAAATTTACTTATTTTTTAGTGGCAGTAATGTTTCATTTATTCCTCGCTGAAAACATTAACAGGAAAATGAAAAAGTATTTGCCACTAGGATTGGCTGAGCATCCTTTTTAATTAGCCAGATTTTAAAAATGATGTTAAATTATTCGTAATTACACAGCATAATAAAAATGCTGAAAATCCTGATATAAGGATTATTCCCATCGTTTGAAGACTTTCATTAGTCGAATTCATTCTTAAAACGAGCACTCACTAGTATGACCTCATTGCCAGTTCCCAAGAATTGCAAGTTGTTTGATTCAGCACAACACTCCACCACCCTCCCAGGAACCTCAGCCCCCTGTTATTCCTTTGATCTTTCGCCCTCTCCCAGATCCCTTCAGTAAGATACCAGATATTCTCTGCATCTCCCTTACTGAAAACATTTTCCTTGAAACCTACAATCTCCTCAAGCTAACTCCATTTCAAGGCAAAATAACTTTCAAAGAACATCTGCACATGCTGACTCCATGTCTTCACCAACCATATATTCTTCCGTCTACTCCACCAGAACTGTCAGGAATGTCTAGACTTCTAAAGAGAAGAGGCCCTTATTTGTCTCCATCACATATACTCTTTCTCCTCAAAAGTCTAATTGGTTGACCACAGCATTCTTGAGAAATCTCCTCTTTGCACCCGTCATCACACGCTCTCCTAATTTTCTCTTACTGGCCGTGCTAGTGTTGAGTCTCTCTCATAGTTAAACTCATTCCTCCTACTCACCACAAAGCATTGATGCATCTCTCCTCTGATGCCTGACCTTTATAATCAATAAATACTTCATTACTACTTTCACTCAAATGTCCCTAAAGCTTCTCAAACATCTCCAAATTCTAAATTCTTTCCTTTTCAAATTTTCTGCCCCCTATTAACATTTCCCACATTAAAAGTTGGTGCTGTTACCTATTTGTTCATGCCAGAAGGACTCTTGTTCACATGGAAGGACTGTCGATAAGCTTCTTCATCTCCCAAACCCAACAACCTATCACTAAGTACTTTGATTCTACCTCTGAAATATATCTAAAAATCTATCAACATCTCTCCATATCTATTCCCACCACCCTGGTCCATGCAATCATATTCTGGTCCATCATTTCAGTTCCTACCAACCAGTCTTATCTCTTTTCCATCCAATCCATTCTCCTCACAGCTCTCACTTTCATGTTTGAAATGCAAGTATCACAACAAAATCCTTCTGCTTAGCTCATCTTATGGCCTCTTTATCCATAAGAGTCTGAAATGTTTACCCTAAGACATGAGATCCTATGAGATAATGACCCTGCTTGCTTCTGCAGCCTTGTTGCATACACATCTGACCTTGCCCCCTTAGTACAAGCACATGAAGCCTCATTCAGCTCCTTTCGGTCCATGACCCCTTCTTGTGGACCTCTCCATGCCTAGAATACATTCTTCACCTGGTCAGCACTCTCTCCCCTACCCATCCTTCAGGCTGCCTCAGCTAAATTGTCATTCCCTCATGGGAACCTTGCCCATCCTTCCTCCACAAGTTCGGATCCCAGTAATGTGCTTTTAGAATAAATCATACTTATTACTCTTTGGTCCCAGCAACAGGCGTGTTGCCAGGAGCAAAATAAATTCTAAAATCCTAAAAATATTTATCGAATAAATAATACTGATGGGAGTAAATTCAGGATTTTCTGCAAGATCTACATCAAAAGGGTATAAATATAGGGTAAGAAGGGCTTGGACTCCTAATTGGGATTTATCAGTACTCAAGTCAACAAGTGACTTCATAACTGATGGCCTCTATGTACTATTGTATTAAATATATCTCTGACTTAAGCTAAAACATCCCAGAAACAATGTGGCTAAGTTAGTTCAATCGTCAGTTGAGAAATGTAAATGGTTGAACCATAAAACCTTTTCGGAGCAACACTAGCAGCCTAGAGAGAATTCACTCAGAAGAGCCCAGCAACTGAGAGCCCATGTTTTGGAATCAGGCGCTACTTGTAATCTTGACCTTTGAAGTTAACGAGTGATAGCGTCTGAAACCATATCTCCTACAGACTATATGTGAAAAAAGAACTGATGACATTGTATGTTGGTTTCTTCATGAGAGCCCACTATGTGTTGGGGAAGAAGGGAGAAAACTCTCATTTTAGGAAGATTTGTGCATCTCCTGAATAAGTGATTTGTTTACTTGCCTACAAACATAGTCATTTATCCTAATTCCTTTTTCATCATGTCCAACTGATTTGTTTACTTGCTTATAAACATAGTCATTTATCCTAGTTCCTTTTTCATCATGTCCACTAGGAAGTTAAAATCAAATCAAATTATTCACCTATTTATATGACATGTACGAATTTTTAGTCTGCATTTTCTCTTTCTTTTTTCATTTTTTCTTTTTAAGAGAGAAAGAGAGAAAGATTGAGAGAGATGGGGGTAGTAAAGAGGGAGAGGGAGAGAGAAAATCCTCCATGCCCAGCACAGTGCCTGACATGGGGCTCTAGCCCACAACCCTGAGATCATGATCTGAGCTGAAATCAAGAGTGGGACAGTAAACCGGCTGAGTCATCCAGGCGCCCCAAGGCTATGTTTTGACAGAGACCTCATTTACAGTTTCATCCTTCTTCCCACTGTAATCTTCTATTTGACTCACTTCTGTTGATCACCCTAAACGTACTTATATTATACATAGAGGTACCATGCAAAACCTTCCTTCAGTGCAAAATCCAAAGTGTGTCTGAAACACGTGATTGTGAGAGATCAAGAACGTAGGTTTTGTTTGTTGAAGATAAACCAGCAATAAGAGAAGGTGCAAATTAAGAATGAAGCCTCAAGAAGCAAAAGAATAAAGAAAGTAATCAATAGGATTTATCTTGGTAAAGCCACAGAAGGAATAAAGACGTGATATCAGGATGGAAAGTATAAAGGACTTCTGATTTTTAAAGAAATGTAAACAAAATAAGCAACGGGTCTTTCACCTCACAAAATGGCCATGGTGCTTTTAAATTCTAAGATCCAGTATTCAAGAGGTATGGAACCAAGCACTCTTATGTGCTTTTCACAGGAGAATGAAGTGGTGCAGAAATCACAGGGAACAATTTATAAGGCATATCAATAGCCTTAAAAAAAATTCCACACCTATTTACCCAGCAATTTCCTTTCTGGGAATGTATCCAAAAGAAATATGCATGAAGGTTTAAAAATTTAGATTCAAAAGTTATTCTTTGAATAATTGGTTCTGATATCAAAAATATAAGTGAACATCCTACATACTTGAGTAATTAACAAGCGTTATATCTAAGTACTATAAAATCCTATATAACCTTTAAAAATAATATTCTAAAAATATTTATGCCACTGAATGAAAATTATTATATATTAAGTAAAAATCATATTACAAAATAATAGGTAGACACTAGCTAATTATTTATTAAATAACTTACTAAATAGATATTTTAGATACATTTATGTATAATTATTTATGTATGTGTAAATATATATAGATGAAAATTATCTTTAGATTGTGATATCAAACTTTTGTTTCCTTTCTGTACCAATATTAAAGATCAATATTTTTAAGCACTTGAAGAAGCTATATGAAAGAGATTTTTGAACTGAATATATTCAGGGATAACTAATCCAATGGCTATTTCATGGAATACCCAGACACTATTTCAGGCATTGGAAACAGAGCAGTGAATAAAATACAGTGTCTATCTCAAAAGCCTAAATTCTATTGTATATTCATTTCTTTTAAAATCTTATATAGTCTACATGCTACTTAAAATTAAAACTTCTGATCACCAAAAGCAACCTTAGCTGAATTAATAATGAATTAAAATATCTAGGGGTTTGAGGAGGGACAGCACATGAGGACAGTAGAGCAGTCTGGGTGTCAACTAAAGCCTCCCTAACTCCCCCACTGCCTCAGTGGAGACAAGTCCAGCCTAAGGGACACTAGGCCCCAACCCCTGGCCCCAGCCAGGCTAGAGCTAGTGAACGCTAGGATACCCTCGACCCTAGGTATGCAGGCAGAAGCACCACTTGCTAGCACTGGGAGAAACCTCAGCTTCTGGTTTCTGCCTTCCCAGATGGGCCTCTCATTAATAGTTCAAGAACTAGAGCCAGATGGAGGAGGAACCTCCCAACCCACCTGTGCCTGTGCCTCTGCCCATCTGAACAAGTCTGCCCAGGCATATTCTGAAAGCAGGGGGCACTTGCTAATGGCCTAAGGGGCACCACTGTGGCAGGGAGCTGGGAGCCTCATTGGGCCACACATTGAGGTACAGCAGCTTCCTCCAGCCTTGGGGGCTTCCTTGAGCGATTTACCCTACTTCAGGAGGGCCCCTGTATCCCAGCATTCCTTCCTTACATGCCAAGCTCTCTGAGCCTGTCTAGCCCCTGGAAAGATGGCATACCACATTCCATTCTATGTTATCCTACAAGTGGTAAGAAAGTGAGCTTCCTGAATCTATGACACAGGATCTGGATCAGTCATTGGCCAAACAGGAGACAAAAGCCATGTAATATCTGGATCAGTCAGTGGCCAATCAGGAGACAAAAGCCATGTAATACTTTAACAATGAGAATTCAGCATAATAACTATAAGATGTAGCTTCCATCCCTAGAAATGGTGAAACAAAGGAAAGAAGTTAGAAATATTAAAACTTAGAAGCTTGAAGATGAGTTCCTATGAGTCCAGAACACAGACCTCTGAGAAGGGAGTGCTTCTTGGTGGATAATAGTATCTCTGAAGTTGGTTTTGCAAGTTTATAAACTGAAATCACTGGTATTACAGGAATGAACTGCTGCTGCAGGGCTGAAGTGTTGCTAGATGATCTCAGAGGGATAAGAAGCTGACTCTTCCTTGGCTTTCCAGTTTCCCCGTACTGCCCCCTATTGGCAGAGTCTAACGGGAAGTAGCTGAAAAAGCAGACACTAGGTTAGGGAAAACCTGTCTCACCATCACAAATATGAATCTAAAAGACTGGATTGGAAGCTGAATGAAAATATCTCAATAACTGGCACAGAGTCTGAGAAGCCTAGGCCTCTCCTGAACTTCTTGTCTTCAGGAGGTGCTTGGAAAATCAGAAACTGAAGGGAGTTCGACAAGTCTTTTTGGTCACAGTCTTTGTAGTGCTCTGATTCCCATAAAGCTGTGTATCCTGCTTATCTCCAAACTATCTTCCTGGAATGTATCCTTTCTTCCCTGGAAAGAACCAAGAGGATACCTAAACTTTGAAAGCTCTACATGTACAGCTACATTTGGAAATCAACCAATGAGATGAGACTGCAGGGATCCCCAAATCCTGGCCATTAGTTCAATCCAATCACCAGACACCAAAGAAGGACTAAGTTCTGATGATATGAGTCAACATTAGCCTCGAGCAAGAGGACTTCAGGTGAACCTATTGCACATCCTTTGCAAAGTAACCTCTACTGCCAAACTGATTGGCATCCCTCCACAACCTCTGAGGTTTTTCTATAGCCTGTTTTTGCCTGTCTCCAAGAAAACATTTGCTGGAAGAGGTGTCTCTGTAGGACTGTTTCAACCTCTTCATCCAGGACAAAGAGCTAGAGGCAGAGGATGCCCTACTATGTGACTGATGTTGAAAAAAGACATGAGGCTCCAAAAGTTGACATGAAAATTGTTGCTCAAAATCCTTACACTCCAGTGAGTTGGTTTTCTCTCTCCCATTGCTCCATGGAGGAAACAAAAAGATGTAGACTTTCCCATAAATAATCCTAGAGGAAGGACTTTACTAATAATGAGGCCAAAGCCTAGCATACCTAATTGTATGCTATTTACAACTACTAGGGCAGTCTTCACTATGGCCACTCCTTAGTTCTGTGATGGTTCTGGGCAGGTGGACATACCTACAATTCTTATGTCTCCCTCATCAGGGAAAACCAAGTGGCATCCAGTGAAGGATAGATGCTATTTTACCAGCTGATGCAGGAACAACCCATGTGCCATGACACCTCCATTAAATCTTGGCACCTGTGAAACTCTTGGAATTCCCTTAAGCCTCAGGCTTCCCAAATTGTTGTCTATGTTTATGCATTTTTTACCAAGGGGTGGGAGAGAGGAGCTCCCTTTCACCTGGACAATTCTTGGCTTCTCAGCTCTGTTCTGTTCTGGTAAAGGCCCAGGTATTGCAATATTTCTCTCCCTTTCTAAATATGCACTTGTCCACATGCATTTTAAGTAGACAATATTAAAAATAAAAAGATTGACTATGGTGACTGTTAATAGTGGTTGTATTTATTTGGATAAGTTAGACTATTTGCTCTTTTTTGCTACCTTCTTTTGCATTGCATTTAGGAATGAAAAATATGTTGTGCTGCTAAATGCAATAATATCATAGATAATCCAGTGTGAAAATGTCCAATTACTGATTTTTCTAGTTTATCAACATGGTCTGTTTATGAAAGGCTTAGTTTTTAGAGTTCAGTGCATTGAATTATTCCATTTTTTAAATGATGGATTAGAGCTCTTAACTGTATTATTCCCCAAACTCCATTATAGAGCAATTGCAAAAAAAAATACTTGCATAGGAAAAACTACTTTCCTATCATGCCCTAGAGCAGGATGGTTCTTTCTCACTACCCAAATAAATAACACTTTACTCATGTGGACAGTATCTCCCCAAATGATATCGCTTTCAGACCTTCTCACAACCCCAAAATGTGTACACACATGCACGCGTGCGCACACACTCACACACACACACACACACACACACACACACACACATTATCTTCCAATATTGTTAACCTCTAACTTAATGATGGTAAGGCAGAGGAACAGAGCATAGAGAGGACAAGAGTTGTAACGGAAAGCACAGTCCTGTAACCACCTAAAACCTGATTGGTACAGGCTCAGGATCATGGGGACAAATTTTTAATATTCATAACATCAATTCCACCAAGCCTCCTACTTCTTTTCGGAAGATGTCTATTTCTTGACTCAAAGTCAGAGAATGTCATATGCTGAACCTTTAAAGATATTTCCTTATTACTGTTCCATCTACCATACAATTAGTGACAATTCCTCCCAGATTCCGGAATCAGGCTGTCGTTCTTTATTCCCTATGTTGCTATGAGATTTTTGCCTCTTTCTCTTACTTCAGGCATATTTTAATGAGAATTTTTCAGAACAGTCATATTGGTGGCTCCTATCAAATTCTATTTTGGATTAGCAACTTAAGGGAAAAACAATTTTGAAAAAAAATAGCTAGGTGAAACTTAAGAGTGGCAAAAACGTTAAGAACTACACAGTTAAAACTTTCTTAAAGAGTAATAAACCTATGATAAATGGCAAAAAATGTTACAGAACACAGAGTTCAGAAAGGATCTATCATTTGAGAAAGATAAAATACAAAATTCAAATCAACAGGAAATGTTGTATAGGACAACCAGCTACCATGGGAAATTAACACTATATTCCTCCATTAAGCAATACACTAAGCATAATTTTAAATTAATTGAAGGTTTAATGGTTTACAGAAACAGAAGCAATAAATACTCTAAAACTAACTATAGGTAGATATTTGTATAATTTTCAGATAAGGACATATAAAAAAAACAAATGCAATGAGATAATTAATTATATGAAAACAACATTATTTTGCAGCATAAAATACAATGAAGGATAAAGAGAAAACTGAGGGAAGTTTTGTAAAAGATGAGAGAAAAACAGTTTATAAGCTTTTTCTATAAAGGCTCATATAAAAATTTTATTAATTAAAAACTGTGGGGGAGGAAAAATAATTCTCCCTCTACCTTCTTAGGTTCTTGACTAAGACCCACCTTTAATAAAGACAGATCAACAAGAGAAAAACAAACAGAAGTTTAATAACATGTTTATCTCCTGTATACTCGGGAGAAACCCAGAAAACTGAGTAACTCCCCAGCTTGGCCCAAGCCACCACCTTTAATACCATATCCAGCTAAAGACAAAAAAAGGTTTTGCAGGGTAGTAAGGGACCAATTATGGGAGTTTATCAGACAAAGCACACTAAACAAGGATAGGGTTTTTATGCAAATTTAAATCTTTGTCATTTCCACTGATGATTTTCTAGAGTTTTGGTCACCAACCTCTTCCTGGCAAATGGAAATCACCAAATGTTTCTTACAATGGGTAACTTTTCATTGTTTTTTGGTGGTTCTCCAGTGTCTGTTTTGTTTTGTTTGTTTGTTTCTTTATTTGTTTTTAAATAATCAGCCTATAACTGAACATAATACAAAATATGTACAGGAAAAAATGATCAGCCTAAAATAATTTTTATGCCAAAGAGATATATTTTCAGGTAGTAAACTCTGCTCTCCTTCAACATCAAACATATATTACATAAAGTAATGAGTCATTCTGAAATAAGAACAGACTAACTTAAAAACAGACAAATAACCTTCCAGAAATGAAAGACACTATCACTAATCTTAAATACTTTGTGAATTGTTTGAACCATACATTAGACACAATTAGTCGAATACAGTGTTCTGGAAAATAAATCTGAAGAAATTACCAGGATATAGTGAGAAGAAATGAGGAGACTGGAAGTATGCACGTAAGCATGCTATAGAGACTAAAAACAAATTTTTAACATATGCTTGATATTACTTTCAGAAGAAAGCATAAAGTTCACAAAAAGCAAATTTAAAAAGATAATGCCAAAAGTTTCTGGAATTGATAAAAGACATACGACCTCATCTCATTAAAGCACTCTGATGTATCATATCAAAATTTCTGAATATCAAAATCAAAGAGAACATCTGCAAAACAATTATAAAGTCAGATTTCCCACAAATGAGGAATAACTAGACTGAAGTCACACCTCTCCTAAATATCAACAGAGGACTAAGTAATATGACACAATATGGCATAATATGTCTACAGTGCTAAGGAAATGGTCACTGGCAGATTAGGCAGTTTGAAAGAAACTGAAGGAAAAATTAAAAAGTAATTTTCAAACAGAGTCTGAATTTGCCACTCAGGATGAAAGAAATAGAAAAATATATTAATAAGAAATAAGACTTGGAAATCAAGTATGGGACAGAGGAAGAAATGTGAACAAAGTAATTTTTGTACAATGTAAGGAAATATTAACTTTAAAGCAATATTTATTAAGCTAGAGAAGGTAAATACACAATTTGAAACTAAAATATTAGACACCAATCACAGGCAATGAGAATAAAACTTTCTCTGTTCTTCATGTGTACAGAAGGAAATTATTGGTTAACTTTGGATTTAGTTAAGTAAAAATGTACATATTACTTCTAAAATAGAACTATAATATATAGTTTCTATGTTAGAAGGTGATAAAAGGAGTACAAAGAAAGCTTGACTCAAGTAGCAAATATATAAACCCATGGATGGGAAGGATACACAATGTTGTAAAAATATAAAACCACCAATCAGAAAGTTCCACTGCAATGTAGGAGGGTTCTTATCTCTGTTGACTGAGGCATAAGAGTGGGTCATGAAGTGGAGAAGAGAGTTTAAAGTCTTCTTAAAGCATCCTTTGTCCTAAAATTACGAAGTGAATGTAAAAAAAGGTTACCATTTGTTAAATGTGAGTGATAAGTAAATGGGCTGTCATTCTAGTCTCTGTACTATTGTATTTATTTAATGTTTCATAATAAAAATTTTTAAAAAGGTAAGATATTTCTGAAATATTTTTAATTTAAGAAATGTTAGATAAAGGGTGCCTGGGTGGCTCAGTGGGTTAAAGTCCCTGCCTTCAGATCAGGTCATGATCTCAGGATCCTGGGATCGAGGTCCGCATCAGGCTCTCTGCTTGGCAGGGAGCCTGCTTCCTCCTCTCTCTTTCTGCCTGCCTCTCTGCCAACTTGTGATCTCTCACCGTGTCAAATAAATAAATAAAATCTTTAAAAAAAATTTTTAAAAATGTTAGATATAACATACTTTGGGCCCACCATTGAAGACAATGGATTTACATTTAAGCTCATGTTGTGCATTCTATTAACTATTCTGGAATAGTTATTAAGGATACCTTTATTTTAAAGACAAGATAAAGAAACAATAGCTGGTTTTTTCCCTGAATAAAAAAATAAGGTGTTTTCTCTGTAACAGTTCTCTGAACAGGGTTAACTGATATTATTTATGAACCTAACAAAGCAAACACACATGCAAAAAACAACAAAATAAACTGTATTGAATATGGTAGTAGATTGAAATTCTTACAGTAAAAGGTTTCACAGAATTATCTGAGACCTTGAATCATTGTCTATATCTTTTTGAGAATGTCATTTATTGTTTTTGCCATCTTCTCTAGGCCATATATCTAGTTAGTTGCAGAACTGAGTTTATTAACTATATCACCAAGTGCAACTACTCCTCTTTCCACTATATCATATGTTCATAGAGAAAAATAATTTGGAAAGTAACAAAGACAAAAACTAAACAAGTAGGAGATTGATTTTATTCAGGCTATTATAACAGAGAACCCTATATCCAAAGATCAGAGTATCTGTCAGGGTAGTTTTACCTTAGATTTTTATAAGGGGGAGTGGACAAATTAGAGGTGGAGCGATTCAGTTACAATGTTTTGTAATCAGGACAAGTTTCAGTCAGTTAGCGGAACAGGAAGTGCTTATCTCTAGCTAGTTTCAAAGGAAAGTCAGTTTTAATCTTAGCTACTCACTCATGAGACAAAGAATGGGAAGTAAGTGAAGGGTAAAATTGAAGTCTTTAACCTTGTTGGCAGGATCAGCCAAAAGGAGAGAAGGCTGTCTTTGGCTTTGTCAATATGAAGGCATAAGTCCACCGCACATTGAATGTGTACTACAGCAAAAGAACTATGGTGCTGTTAACCATACAGACTTGAATCCAGACTATTTAGGTTAAATTCTCAACTCTGCTCACTGGTTATATGACCCCTAGTAAGTTACTTAGCCTCCAAAAGCCTTATATTGCCTGTAAAAACAGAATAATCATAATATTTATTTCTTCTATTGAGAGTTATATCATCATGATCAAAGACAAATTGCATACCCAAAGTATTTCAATGTGAATAATATTGTGGTATGCATCCCTAATCCAGACTCTTCTTGTCAGTCAGCAAGCATATATTAGCTATTTAAGGGTGTCTATATTCTACCTTCTACTTTTTTCAACACCTTATGAAAATTCTCAAACTTCCAGAAAAATTAATATGATTTTATGGTAAGTACCCACATACCCTCCCCTAAATTCTATAATTAGTGTTATCTTTCTATATGATTTATCACATGCCTACATGGCTAATTACCCATCAGTGCGTAATATTTACTAAATGCATTTCAAAGTGTGTTTCAGACATCGGTACATTTGACCCTTATATACTTCTTCATGCACACCATTAACTAAACTTCAATATTTGTTTATATTTCTTTTTTCTAGCTTCTATTTTTAACATAGAGCACTTTATTCAATTTTTGGACCCTCATGAATTTGTGTTTATTTTAACTTTAACGTATTGGATAATGTTTGAATTTCCTGCCAGCATCAACATTCCATTATATTCTAAAATTACAATAACTTGCCCATGTAAACCACGGCTGTCTGCCATGTCAGAAAGAGGAAGAACGTTATTTCTCATCAAAAATATCATCCAGAGAATTAAGTAGCACACTTCTAAATCCCAGCTTGATTCTATTCAAATTAGAGTTAGTTTAAGTTGGGGTGGATTGAGAACTTTTTTCCTAGAGGCATCTTAACAACTGTCAGATTCTGGAGCTTTTTAGCTGGTAAAGTAGAAGATGACTGAGTTTTATTGTAATTGGATTTTCTGCATGTAGGCTAAAGAAAGCATTCATTCTTAACAATTTAATGTCATTGAATTTGCTAATTTAATTTTTTAAAATATTTTTTCTTATGTAAGTAATATATACTCACTGTGGAATGAACTGAAAATAAACACCCACACCCATAATCTAAATTTCCAGATGTAACTAATATTAACATGTTGATATTCTCTCTAATTTTATATGTATACATGATAAGGTTTACTTTTGTCTGTCTATTGTCATATCAAATAAAAATTGCTAAATGGATTGTCATCTGATTTGAAAGATATGTTAGAGTAGAAGACTCAATATGTAATTGATATATATTATGGCAGGAACTTTATTTTCAAGTATCTTAAGACCTACCTGAAAGATACGCTAAGTTATTTTCAGAACCTATAAAACAATCACAGCAAGTGGCTCATGAGACTACAGTATAGACAAGTCATGCCACGGGTATTAAGATACTGTAGACAAAAGAAACAGCATTATTTCACATGTAAGACCCAAGGAGAAAAACAGAAGGTAGGCAATTGATTTAAAACTGGACTATTCTTCCCAAGAACTAGCCTCTGTATCCTGTCCCAAGTTAAGTAAGCGGGGACTAATTGTAACTATTTTATAATGACTTAGAGGATTCCCTAGAAAAGCCTAGTAATATGTTTATGTGTATTTAAAATTTTTATTTTAAAGTTTTATGAACAAAATGATATAAGTAATGTTTCTGTGGAAGTTCTTATTTTAGCTTTGATTAGTTGTAGCTGCATGCTAGAGAAAAAACAAATTAACATGGGTAACATTCACAGGAGTTTATACTCTCAAGTAAATAACCTCAAGATGAACAGTCTCTAAGGCATGGCACACAGTAGCCTCAGGAGATCCAACGATTACATCAATATTCTAGCTAACAGGGAAAAGAAAAGGGATAAGAGAGTAGCCCCTCCATTTAAAGACAGCTCACAAAAGTTACACATTATTTCTCCTCATATCTCAAATGTTGGAAAGAGGTCTGAAAAATGGAATTTATTCTGCCATATATTGCTAAGGTAGAAGAGGGGCTTAGATATTGGGTAACAGTAAAACTCTTCCATATCCCACTTAGATTATCATATCAGCTTAAGTATCAAACCTGCTGTCCTGTATTGTTTTGGTCTTGAGGACTGTGAAGAAAATTTGGCTTCACACACATGAGTAGCTAGGAAATAAAAAAGTATTTGAATACTTTCTAGATAACTGTGGCTATCATTTGATACTTAACAACTGATAATTTCTTAAAGGGTAGTTGCAATGTAAAATCTGAAATCATTTCAATGTAGTTTCTGTACCCTGTATGCCTTTGAGGCAGTGAAAGTGAAAAAAGCAAATAATGTCTTCCTTTTATTATGAAAATAGTTTTTACTTTGTAGACACCTCCCCCGCCCCCCGGCCCCGCCAAAAGGGTCTCTGGGATCCACCAGAGTACTCAGAACTCTTCATACAGAGATAATTTTAATTTCATCTTTATCCCAAGTCTGAATTTTAATCAGTGTATCACACAAACCCAGTTCTTACTCTTTAGGAGAATATACAGTCAGTTGACATTTGACAATACCAGAAGTTTCCAACTTTCTAGAATACTTTTGTTCCCTCTCATCTTTGCTTGTGAAACTGTCAGTTCCCTGCTGTGCCATATCCCTCCTGTTACATAGTACCAGGTATCACCAAGACTGACCAGCACCTACTACTGTTTTACAACCCCTTCCTCCACAGACACATACGTATTAAGCACACAGTTTGCCTCTCAAACTACCATCGTTGAAAGTTTTAGAAATTGTTTTGCCACAGAATAACGTTACTAACTTTTCCAGCCCCCATATACATTTTCTTGCCATCTGTCTCTTAACCACTGAGGAAAAGCCACATTTTTCAGGCCCTCCTCGGAGACCAATAGCTTTATCACTCAAGACGGGTTAGATTGTGCTGCAAAACCAAAGAAAAACAATTTCTCACTGGCTTAAATAAACAAAGGATCATTTCTGCCACACATCTTAAGTCAAATCATCAAAGGGCCCATATAACACACAAGACAGTCCAAGACCTAGACTATGGAGTCTCCATTTTCTTTTTTTTTTTTTTTTTTTTTAAGATTTTATTTATTTATTTGACAGAGAGAGATCACAAGTAGGCAGAGAGGCAGGTAGGGAGAGAGGAGGAAGCAGGCTCCCTGCTGAGCAGAGAGCCCCGACGCGGGCCTCAATCCCAGGACCCTGAGATCATGACCTGAGCCTAAGGCAGAGGCTTTAACCCACTGAGCCACCCAGACGCCCTGGAGTCTCCATTTTCGATGCCACCATCTCAGCAAGAAGCTTTTCGGTGTGGAGCAACAAGGCAGAGAAGCACTAGAGTCCGTCACATGGCCCTGAATAGCCTCAACCTGGAAATGACACCCATTAGCTGGAAATAATCATGTGGCCCTCTCAGCCATTAGAAAGTTCCAAAGTACAGGCATGCTTCCTGTCTGGAATGAGAGGAAAATTGGGGATAAGGAAAACCAGAGAACATTATCTAATATTTTTTTCCAATTTATGAAGTTAAATACTTTCAATTTTAACCTGTGTTCATAAATTTAATATATTCAATTTCCTCTTTGATTAATTCAACTATCTATGTGACACAATTTACTGAACACATAAACACATTTTACAAATATAATAAATTACACTTTATATGGAAATTCTTAAAGTCTCTTAAGCATTCTAACAATGTATGTGAAATAGTAATACCTTATTTTAAAATCAGACATCTAAATCAATGATCTAATCAAGCAGTTGGCAATGGTAATTACAAGGATACCTATTACTCTAACAGATCTAATTCTCAAACAAAACTTCTGACCAAAGGCAGAAATATTAAAGAACAATTATAAATAATTCCAAATCTTCTCTGGAAAAAAAAAAAGATGTTAATTCTTGAAGGAAACAATTATCTCACCTGTTTGGAATCACTTTCACACATTTTTGGTTTTGCTTTTTCAGCTTGAAGAAGTGTTTTAATTACCTGAAATGCCTGCTGAGTAACCAACCAGATTCTTATTATGACACTGATAAAATATACTGAGCCCGAGTTATATCTAGAGCAGTCTCTCCAGAACAAACACCTGGCAGTGATCCCCTAGCCCACATTTTAGGATTTGAGTCACAAGTTAATTTTCAGGTCAGATTAGATTCTCTGGCTCTAATTCAAACAGCTGTCCTACTTGATTGGATTCAAGTCTGCTATTTACTGTCCCGGTCTCTCTTGAAATCTTCCTACATTCTTCCTCATCAGTAACAGTTAAAGGTAAATGACATTTTATTGGATCTTGTGAATCATAAGGCTATAGTGGCTGCATGGTAACACTCCTAAGACAGTATGTTCCTAATAGCATAACTTCAGAAGATATAAAACAATACTAACACAACTGCAAGGAAATTTGACAGGTCACCATTTTTAACATCCCTCAATAGTAGCTTGATTTGGAATTCATACTCACTAATTGACCTAACAAAGAATAAGAAAGTATATAGAATGCAAGGAAAACTGACTATGTACTATGTCATAAAAGAATGCACAATTTAAAAAGAATTAGTATCAGCATAAATATCTATTCTCTAATCATGATGTAATTAATTTAAAAATTGAAGACAAAAATGTAAGTTCAAAAGAAACCTATATTTGGAAATAAATACACATATAAAAACAAGCACACATAAATTTATTAACAGACTTCTTAATAACTCATTGGTTAAGAAATAAATAGTGAAGGAAAGCAGAAAATGTTTAAAACTGAACAATAATTTATTTTTTGCAGCTAAAGCAGTACTTGGAGGGGAATTTATATACTTCAATGCATATACCAAAAAGAAAAGTCTCAAAATTGATGAGCTAATCACTGATGTATGAAGTTAGAAAAAAAATAAAGCCAATAAAGTAAAAGAGCAGAAAAGAATATTATAAGAAGAAAAGTACAGAGAATTAACAATGGTAAAAGTGTGCTTTTAAAAAGATTACTATAACTGGCAAATATCTGGGCAAAACAATTCAGTAAAAGAGAGGGAGAAGGCACAAAGAAATAGTGTTAGACAAGTGAAGGGGATGAAACATTGATAAATCACAGTTAAGAAAGTTAAAGAGAATATAAACATTATGCCAAATTTGAGAAAATTAGAGAAAATGTCCACTTTCCTAAAAACAATAATTAGCATACTTGCTTAAGGAGAAAAAAAAGTTTTAATTAGCTCTACAGCCATTAAAAAAGTCTAATGAGTAATTGAAATTCAATATCCATTCTACAAATAACAGACCCAGTGGTTCTATAAATGAGTTATATCAACTATTCAAAGAATAAATCATTTAAATCTTACATTCAAACAATAACAAAACTTCTAGTAAGGAAATGGAAAACATGATATGTGTCTCTCCCTCTCCAAACTATTTTATGAGGTCAGAATAATCTTGATATTATACCAAATAAGACCAGAATAAGAAAAAAAAATTCCTGGGTTAATCCTAATCATTAATATAGATGTAAAAATCCCAAATAAAGTGTTACAAAACCAAATGTCACAGTGTATGAAAAAAAATTGCTCATGACCTATTTGGGTTTATCCCAGGAATTCAAGAGTGGTTTAATATTACAAAATCTAATATTGTAATTTACCACATAAGAATATTAAGGGCAAAGTAACATGAATGCTCATCTCCACAGGTGCAACATAGTTTTCAATAAAATGCAAGACATATGTTAATTTTAAAAAATCCTTATTAATTAGAATAGAATATTTGATAACCTGATAATGTGTTTAAAAAATTTTGTCTTATAAAAATAATTAAATATTCCCCTTAAATCAGGAAAAATATGAGAATGCCTATTCTCATCAGTTCTTTCCAACATTGTATTTAAAGTGCTGTTCAGCATAGGGGCACAAGAAAAAGAAATAAAAGATCTAAGAAATGTGAAAAAAAGAATCAACCATCTTTGTTTACAGGGACCATTATTAGCTACATAGAGCAACCAAAAAGTTACAAATTATTAGAAGTAACAGAGAAGTTTAACCAGATTGTGGACATAAAATCAAATATAAAAATTAGTAGCACTTCTATACATAAACAACAGATGGGCTATATGATGCAGTTTTTAAATACACCATTTAAAGCATTAATAAAAGTACTTGTAATAGATAACAAAATAGATATATGACTTTCATGGAGACATTTATGAAACTTTACTGAAGAATATTAATTAAGAACTAAACTAACAGAAAGAGCTGTTGTATTCATGCTTAGGGACTCAAAAGTTTAAAAACTAGTCACAATTAACCTACATAGTCAACACATTCTTGATGAAACTCCTAGTAAGGTTTCCTTGGAATTTTGCATTCTGATTTTAAAATTTGTACAGAAAGCAAACCAACTAAGAAGATCAAGATTGAGGGGATTTGCCTTACCACAAACCAACATTTATTACAAAGCTATAATAATAAGCACAATATTTGATCAACAAAGAGGTAGCTAAATAGAATAATGAAAGGAATAAAGAAAATACAGGGAGACCATATATGAAAGAAATGTCACAACAGCTCCTTGGCGTAAAGATGGAATGTATAATAAGTGATGTTCCAATGTGAAAAGTTATCCTTATAGAAATAATATAACATTTTATCTCCACCTTACAAAACTTAGAAAAACGTAGTTCTAGGTAACTTAAAGCCTTAAATGTGAAAAGTATAATTCTCAAACATGGGAGGAAACTAAAGGAAATATCTTTATGAATTTGAGTGGTGGAAGTACTTATGCCATGTGTGGCCATCATCTAGAAGACGTGCATGGCCTGGCCAAAACAATTCACACAGGTAAGACCAGAGTCAGTATAGAAAGTATAGAAGGGGATTATCGAAGGATGTGGATTCAAGAAGGCATAAGCCAAGTGGAGGGGGCAAGAGCTATGGCAAACATTATGCAACACATATGTATTTTATAAAACTAAAATCCAAAGCAGAAAAAAATGTAAAATAAAGATTAGTTACCTCTTATTCTGGGAGTACAAAAGCAGAGAATTATAACTGAGGGAAAATAAACGAGGACTCACTATTTTAAGAATATTTCTTTTCTTTGCCCCTTCCCCCACCCCCCCTCGGCTGACACAGTGGGTTAAATATCCTACTCTTGGTTTCAATCAGGTTGTGATCTCAGAGTCCTGAGATGATCTTTGTGTCAGGCTCCCTGCTCAGTGCAGATGGTCTGCTTAAGATTCTCTCTCCCTCTCCCTCTAACCCTCCTGCTCTTATGCTCTTTCTATGTCTCTCTCTAAAATACATAAATAAATTTTTTTTAAAAAGGCTCTTTTCTTAAGCTAAATTATATATTAGATTGTTCATCAGGCAATTCTCTGCATGCTCTTATATTACCTATGTTATGAAATAGTTCATGATATATTTTTAAAACTCAATTACTTATGAAAAACTAAAAAGCAAGTTTATCATAAATTGTTCTATAAAATAAAAGTCAAAAGAGAAAAGAGCAAGCTTATAGAATTCTGAGTGAAAAATTTATGATCCACCAATTTTATATTGAGGCAAACAATAATAATAAGAAAGCCCAAAAATGTGATATTTACAATCCCTATACCATTCTTAAAAATTATTTTTAAAAGAACACATATCGGGGCACCTGGGTGGCTCAGTTGGTTAAGCAACTGCCTTCAGCTCAGGTCATGATCCCGGAGACCCGGGATCGAGTCCCACATTGGGTTTGCTGCTCGGTAGGAAGCCTGCTTCTCCCTCTCTCACTCCCCCTGCTTGTGTTCCCTCTCTGGCTGTGTTTCTCGCTGTCAAATAAATAAAATAAAAATAAATAAATAAATAAATAAATAAATAAATAAATAAATAAATATAAAAGAACACATAGAAGTTTCATAAAAAGGAACTTCAATGGAGTTTGTGGTGGTACAAAATTAGAAGCACAAGTTGGGAAAACATTAGAATCAATTAAAATAGATATACCAAAAAATTTAAATATGTATGATTGAAAATTGATGAGAAATTCTTAAAATATGCTAAAAATTGAGTATCGTTAAAGTGTTTTTTTAAGATTTTATTTATTTATCTGAGTGAGATAGAGACACCAAGCAGAGGGAGAAGGAGAAGAGGGCTCCCCACCAGGCAAGGAACCCAAAGTTGGCTCAATCTCATGAACCTGTGATCATAATCTGAGCCCAAGGCAGATGTTTAATCGACTGAGCCACTCAGGCACCACTTTAAAGTTTTAAACTGATACAACGAATATATGTCATTCACATAAAGAACCCAAGAAAATCAATAGGCATTGTTATAACTAAAATGCAAACCCAGCAAAGGGGTTCATATAAAAAGGTCATACAAAAGGTCATATACAATTTAATATAAAAACTCAGTTGTGTTCTTCTAAACTGATAATAACCAAATTACAAAATACCATAGAAAGATTCTTTTTATATTAATAATCAAAAATATGTAGCATCTCGAGTCATCCAAGTAAACTGTATATGTTTGCAAGACTCTAATAAAATTTGGGGCACCTGGGTGTCTCAGTGGGTTAAGCCTCTGCCTTCTGCTCAGGTCATGATCTCAGGGTCCTGGGAACAATGCCCCCATAGGGCTCTCTGCTCAGCAGGGAGCCTGCTTCCTCCTCTCTCTCTGCCTACTTGTGATTTCTCTGTGCCAAATAAACACATGCAATCTTTAAAAAAAAAAAGACTCTAATAAAATTTGTAAAGACCTGAAAAAAATGGATGTACATACCAAGTTAATGAAGGTATGCTTAAGTAATGTAAACACATTAATTGTCCTTGTTTATAAATACATGAACTCCAATTAAAATCACAACTAATTTTTAGGGGTGCCTGGGTGGCTCAGTGGGTTAAAGCCTCTGCCTTCAGCTCAGGTCATGATCTCAGGGTCCTGGGATCGAGGCCCGCGTCAGGCTCTCTGCTCAGCAGGGAGTCTGCTTCCTCCTCTCTCTCTGCCTGCCTCTCTGCCTACTTGTGATCTCTCTCTCTGTCAAATAAATAAATAAAATATTTTAAAAATAAAAAAATAAAAAATAAAATCACAGCTAATTTTTAAAGGAAATTTTTTTAAAAAAACTACTCCTAAATATTACTTCAAAAAAATTCAGGGGCGCCTGGGTGGCTCAGTTGGTTGAGCGACTGTCTTCGGCTCAGGTCATGATCCCGGAGACCTGGGATCGAGTCCCACATCAGGCTCCCTGCTAGGCGGGAAGCCTGCTTCTCCTTCTCTCACTCCCCTTGCTTGTGTTCCCTCTCTGGCTGTGTGTCTCTCTGTCAAATAAATAAAATCTTTAAAAAAAAAATTCATAGGAGCTGAGTAACTTTAAAAAATAGAGGACCTTCCTTTTGTCCTATTTTAAGACATATTACAAAGCCAAAATAAATAAAACTATGGTAATGGTGCAAGAAGTTTAGAAACTAGTCCATATAAATAGGCTTCATACATAATAAAGATGAACTCATAAGTCAATAGATAAACAGTGTATTATGCACCTTTTGCTTAGATCCTGCAATGAGCACAAGCATCTAATTTCACTACCTCTTGAAATCCATTGAAATATCCAGGACAGAAAATTATTTTAAATTAAACAAGTTCAAAGGACAGGAGAACAAAAGAAAAGACATTAGTAACAAAATTTTGCAGGTTGAAAAGCAGATGAAAAAGTGATATAGAGTCTAGCTCATCCAAGTAAATTCTAAAATAGTAGTAGAGAAATCCAAACATTGAAATTAGCTAAAATAGGGCACCTGGGTGGTTCAGTGGGTTAAAGCCTCTGCCTTCGGCTCAGGTCAAGATCTCAGGGTCCTGGGATTGAGGCCTGCGTCAGACTCTCTGCTCAGCAGGGAGCCTGCTTCCTCCCCTCTCTCTGCCTGCCTCTCTGCCTTGTGATCTCTCTCTCTGTGTCAAATAAATAAATAAAATCTTTTTTAAAAATTAGCTAAAATAAAGAGGAGAGCTTAAATTTCATAATGCCATTTAACATGTCCTACTGTGGACTGTGTGAAGACTGCTACATCCATACTCTGGAGAAGACCAAAGATTTATTTACTGTACATGGCTAAAGAGATGGTTTTATAATTGATGGACAACAGAAACAATTAGAATAGGGATACTATATGAAACTAATATTAAGTTGGGGTGACTGGTACATGTTTACAATTGGCTCTGTGAGAAAAATAAATTTATTTCTAATTTACTGATATGATGTATGTGGTAGTAAACAGTTTAAAAATCATAATAAGTGAGTATGTGCAGAAACAGGAATTCTCATTTATTGCCAGTGAGAATAAAGAATGGTACAGCCACTTTGGAAGACAGGTTAGCAATTTCTTATAAAACTAAACATTCTTGAATCATACCAGCCAGCATTTGTGCTCTCTGGTATTTACACAAAAGAGTTGGAAACTTGGGTCCACAAAAAAAAAAAAAAAAAAAAAAAAAAAAAAAAAAAAAAAAAAAAAAAAAAAAAAAAAAAAAAAAAAAAAAAAAAAAAAAAAAAAAAAAAAAAAAAAAAAAAAAAAAAAAAAAAAAAAAAAACCCTGCACAAGGATGTTTATAACAGCTTTAATCATAATTGTCAAAACTTCAAAACAACTAAGATATCCTTCACTAGTTGAATGTATAAGCAAAGAGTGGTACATCCAGACAATGTAATATTATTTACCACTAAAAAGAAAGGAGCTATCAAGCCATGAAAAGACATGGAGGAAGCTTAAATGCGCATTACTAAGTGAAAGAAGCTCATCTGAAAAGGCTACATACTGTATTATTCCAAGTATATTACATTCTGGAAAAGGGAAAACAGTGGACACAGTAAATATTTCAGTGGTTGCTAGGGGAGAAGGCAGGGGGAAAATAGGCAGAGCACAGAGGATTTTTCGGGCAGTGAAAATACTCTGTGTGATCTTACAATGATGGATATATGCCATTACAAATTTGTGCAAACCCACAGAATGCACAGCAGGAAGAGTGAAATCTAAAATAAGTGATGGACTTTGGTTGATTACGATGTGTCAATTTAGGTTCATCTTTGGAAAGAATTTGGGTGAGTAATGTGGATAAGGGAAGCTATGCATTTATGAGGGGAGGGAGGTTATGGGAAATCTCTGTACTCTCCTCTCAATTTCTTTGTGAACCTAAAATTGATCTTTAAAAATGAAGTCTTTTTAAAGTCATAATTAAATATATAAATATATAAATAAATACATATACTATATATTCTATAAATTTCATAGAGCTAATTGATTCTGACAGAAGACTTTCATCTTTCTTTCATTTATTTTTTTTTTGCCAAACTTGTTTATTTACAGTCAATTTATGGTAGCAATCGATAGATAAGAACAGTTTCAACCAGTCATTTTTGTTTACTTGTAGGTTAAAACAAGGTGAAATTATGAAGATAACCAAGACACTTCACTCATTTGCCATTGACATAAGTGATTTCTTTGCTGAATTAGATAATAGTTTGCAAGCACTACAAGAATATTTCTTCATTTTCTGTGCTGTTCACAATGTATCAGCTACAAATCTAAATTTTCAGTTTAATATGCCTTATTAACACTTTCTGCTTTACTTTATCAAATCTAGACAATAAAACAGTAAAGCAAGTCCTGGTTTATAGAGTTTGCTGATATCCATGGTGTAAAGACTTCTTCCATGGCTGATTTGAAACCACCAACATGGTAATACTGAACATGGAATGGGAAGAGATATATAGGTACACATTATGTCATGTCTCTGCCATGCAGACATAATAGTAACAAATATCCTCAAGAACATGGAGAATAGAAAACTCAAGTAAAATAATCAGGAAGTGGTGAGGTTTTAGTTTTTATTACCTTTGTTTTTTATCTAATTTGCTTAATTGTATGTTTATGTAACTTAATTCCTAAAAATGGCTGTGTTTAACAACTGGCTTGCAAAATTCCTAAACATATAAGATGTGGCTGTCATGTGCCAGTATGAGCCAGCTCCAGCACATGAATGGATTAAATGAACAACTGTTAGTAGATGCAAGACCCCCTGGAAAGCCCTGACCACTTTGCTCACATAGTGCTGACAGCCAGAGTTTCACTGTTAAGACTGGGTTGGAGAATTCTTTGCAAAATATGGCTAGTCTTAGGAGAAAAACCTAAAATTACAGAATCAGAGGTTCTCCTACTGCACAGCCTATCCATATCATTCCATGTGAAGCTTACAGCTGAGAGATGCCTTTCACAGTTTGGAGTTTAGTTTTCTTACATACAGGGAGACAACAGAAATGCACAGAGTCTGAGAAGAGCATCTCATATGAAAGAACAATCAAAGAAGAAGAAGAAAGAGAGAGGAAACACAACCCCAAAGGATTAAGAAAATATCCAAAAAACTCCCTACAATTTTATTAGCACTTTCAGAAATAAGAGAAGACATACAGCTATGAAACAAAAATAAGAGACTGTATAACATACAGTATGGTGACTGCAATTAATAATGCAGATTATGGGGCACCTGGGTGGCTCAGTCAATTAAGCATCTGCCTTTGGCTCAGGTCATGATCCCAGTATCCTGGGATGGAGCCCCACATCGGGCTCCCTGCTTGGCGGGAAGCCTGCTTCTCCCTCTTTCATTCCCCCTGCTTGTGTTCCCTCTCCGGCTGTGTTTCTCTCTGTCAAATAAATAAAATCTTAAAAAAAAATAATGCAGATTGTGTATTTGAAAGTTGCTGAGAGAACTGATCTTTAAAGTTCCTATCACAAGAAAAAAACAGTGTGGTGATGGACATTAACCAGATTTTTCTGGTAATCATTTTACAATATATACAAAATATCAAACCATTGCTATATATCTGAAACTAATAAATGTCAATCATATCAACTTTGAAAAGAATTAGGATATTATAGGAAAGGAATATTCAGACAAGAAGAATAAGCTCCTGGAAATTCCACTGATAGAAATGTAAACAAATGTTGGAAGGAATTACTAGAAAGAAAAAAAAAGAACAAGATGGCAAAGAAAGATAAAGGTAATGGATATTTTTATGGCCTTGATGGAGGTAACAGTTTAATGGATGTCCACCTATCTCCAAACTCACCAAGTCATACGCATTAAATATATAGTCTTTATATGTCAATTATACCTCTATAAAGTAGGATTTTTTTTTAAGGTGAAGAAAGATATAAAAGTCAGGACATCAGTCCAAGAAGATCAACATCCAAATAAGACAAGTTCTAGAAAAAGTTATTACAGAAAAGAGAAAAGATTAAATATACGTATAAAATTCTCCTGGAAATGAAATACGGTATATTTTAAATATAGAGCCCTAAGTATTCCCAGCACAATATATGGAAATTGACCTATACCACTGAACATATTTATTAAATTTTAAAACAACAGGGGATATAGAAATGCCAGTTTTCAAAATGAAAACTGAAATGTGTAATTTAAAAGAATCAGTTATCATACTAGCTACAGACCCAACAGAAACACTTGAAGCTGTAAGACAATAGAAAAGCAACTTCAAAAATCTGAAAGAATATTATATAAAGCCCAGAATTCTTTACCAAACAAATCTATGCTGCCAACCTATCAATCAAGTGCCCTTGTCAACCTTCTAAGGGTTTAAAAAAGTCCCTTCCCACATATATATATATATTCTCCCCCCACCCCAGGAAACTGATGTTGGGCTTACTTCCTCAACATAAGGAAACAATTAGCAAAAAGAAAACCATGCTAGAAACCAAATATCCAGCACAAGAGAAATGTAATGAGAGTCCCCAGGATTACAGAAGTGTGCTGGCAGAGGGACCGAGGGGAGCCACACCCAGAGTGCAGCAGGTCAGAGGGCTGAAGGTAGATTGTTTCAGGAAGATAAAATGTGTAACACACCTAACCTGTCTGACTGTTTTAGGGGAAATTTAGGCTACTTTCTAAGGGTTTTAATTTGAATTAAATACATAGAAAATCAAGCAAATTTTTAATTTTTAAAAATATGGTGCAGGAATAAACAATCCAACAAAGCTCAACTATGGATAGCATTTACATACTCAGAGAGTACTGGGTGTGGGGCATAAACAATGAATCTCGGAACGCTGAAAAAATAAAATAAATTTAAAGTAAAAAAAAAGAATGTAAATAACAATTATTAGTATTATCAAATCATAGCTACATTTGGAGAATGGAAATGGGAAGGATGGTTGGATGTGGTGAGGTGGAACAGGGTCTTTTCCTGTCCAGTAGGGAAATGAACAGATGATATTTAAAACCAACAAGCAAGAAGTGGCTGCGAGATTTAGCATGTTATTAGAGTCATGCAAACAAGTAACACAAGTGGCAAGCTAAAAAAATGGAAGTGGGTTTACCCAAGTTAGTACATCTTAAATGCAATTGTAATTAAAATCTCAACAATTTTGGAAGATGGTGGGAAAGGAAGGTTGACAAGATGATTCAAAGCTATAAGATAAATGTTTAGAATCATAAAAATATTTTGAAATAAAGGTTATTAAATGGACTTGCATACCAGATGGTAAAACATATGCTCAATTTTCAGTAATTTACATGTTATGATGTTGTTCTAAAATTTTTCAGAATAGTGACACTGACTAAAAAGATCACCTTACACCTTAACAGCCTATAATATGAAAGGAAGATATTTTGTATTAGTGGTAAAATGTACAACACACAATAAATGTTTTAGGATAATTACTTGAAGGGGGAAAAATAAGTGCAATGACTCACATAACATATCAATAAGACTAATTGTATGAACAAAACCACAGAATACTAAAATAAAACATAATGCAAAATTCATTCATCAGATGGAAACCATTTTCTGGGTAAAATATAAAGGAAAGAAACCAGGAAAGAAAGACTAATCATTTTAACTAAATAAAATATAAAAAGATTATTATATGCTTAAAAATGTCATGAATACAATAAATTTTCTTATACAAACTGCTGAAAGTTTGTAATACTCAGAAAATACTATTAAATATTTTATTTAAAATATATGTAATGTGAAAAGCGATAGTACTTAGATCATAATAATTTCCCCAGTATCTGTTTAATAAAGTTATTTCACTCCTGTCATAAGGGCCTAAGGATCTACAACACATAAATTCAGAATTTTGTTCAAATCGTTTATGCTTCATCCTAGATTAGTTCAACAATGACTATATCTATGACATATACAGTCACTAAATTTACATCAATAAATATAGTATCTCTCCTACCTCTAGTTGTTATTTTGAATATGAAAGTATAGCTTGCATGTAACTATCTAAAACCTTTTGTGTGTGTGTGTTCAAATGTAAAATAAACCATTTTAACCATTTATAAGTGTACAACTCGGTGGCATTAATTATACCCAAAATGTTATACAACCCTTTTATCATTCAACAGAAACCTCATAACCATTAAGCAATAATTCTGTACTTTATCTTCTCCAGCTGCTGGTAACCTCTAATCTACTTTCTATCTCAATAAATTTTTATATTCTAGGTACTTTATATAAATGGAATTACACAATATTTGCCCTTTTGTGTGTGGCTTATTTCCCTTAGCATAATGTCTTTAAGATTCATCCATGTCATAACCTGTATGAGAATTTCATTCTTTGTTAAAGTTGAATAATATTCCTTGGTATGGATATGCCGTACTTCAATTATCCTATTCAACAGTTGATGGATACTTGCATTGTCTCCTCTTGAGCTCTAAATCTTTAAAAAGTCTCTAAATTATTTTAATTCCATATTTTAATTCTATATATTTGAAATTTTTAATATTTTATACCCTGCTGCTATAGTGAGCATAACAGTACTGATTCTATCCTCCTGAGTTTACAAACTGAGGGTCTTAGAGGGGAGGGAGTGGGGGGATGGGCGAGCCTGGTGGTGGGTACTGAGGGCACGTATTGCATGGAGCACTGGGTATGGGGCACAAACAATGAATCTTGGAACACTGAAAAAATAAAATAATATAATAAAAAAAGAAGTATAAATATTTTTATTAACCTCTACTTGCCAAAGAGAAAAAAAAAGTCATCAGTTAGAGTTTTTCTTAATATAAATGTTATTTAGAAATATTATATGTGGAGAAGCAAATTCCAAAATTTGAAACAATGAAAACTGCTTTGCATAATATTATTATATTACTTGGAATGTGAACTTTAAAATGAAGGATGACAAAATATTACTAAAATAAAGGATTATTCTTATAGAAGCAGCATTTTGTGAGCATATATGGTGGTAAGTAACCAAATTATTCTCTTATTATGTGACGAATAACAACTCCAAAAAAAAAAAAAAAAAGGTATTTCAAAAAATGCCAGGCTAAAATTTTGTTTGCTTCACATCAGAAAGAATCTGTATATAAGTTTCAGTTGAAGTCCTGGATATTTCCTATTAAAAGATTTTTATCATCACTAAATATATAAAATACATGATGTTAAATGCATTACAAGACTAAAATGGAATGTAAATATGCAATTGTCATTCAAATTAATGATGTAATTTAAGTTAAAATAATGCTTATTATGTGTGAAGATTCTTCTCTAAAAATGTGGGCCGGGCGTGGAGGAGGGGGAGAACATAAGGAGAATTAAATCCTGCTGCTTGAATTAAGTCCTCTGGTCTTATGCATTTAGGAAAAGTAACTTCTGATGCTACTGAAGAGTTTTTCTTTTTATTTCTTATTTTTAGCTCATCAAAAATGAAAGTCATAAAAACTGTAGTTATTAGTAGTTTACTTACACAAATAAATGGATGAAAATGTTTAACAAGTACTTTGTCAAACAATACAAAATTATACTTTTTCTTTGCCTCCAAACAACTCCCCCAGATATTGATTGTATCACAGTTCTTCAAATTTCTTCCCGTCTGTCAGCCCTTGCTATCTTATCGTGGCTTCCTGCAGTGTTCCAAGGGTCAATCTTCCCTGCCAGTCATTATCTTAACACCACCTCAGACTATTTTACCCACTGACCTACCATCATATTCACCTCGAAAATCTCCAAGTGGAAAATAGCTAAAAGATCATAGTAAATTCAAATCATGAGGTATAATGGAGTTATTTTTTTAAAAACTACATCTGTGTGTATTAACATCTTTCCTTGTTTTCCTGCCTACATGGGTTTAGAAATTCATTACTCTTAGATTTATACACTTGAACATGATCAGTCTTATCATGTGTCTCATTTTACAGGTCTGAGCAAAACACTTGCAATCTGATGGTGCAAATCTCTTTACTTGGCAAAGAAGTTTCATCCCTAGTATTTTTTATGATTTCTTTTTTGTGTGATGTGTTTTCTCCTTCTGGGAGATCTATTTTGTGATATTGAATCTCCTAATTGTTTGGGTTTTTTTTTTTTTGTCTTATTACTGCAATTCTGCTGCTTGAATTAACTTTTACTTGTCTTATCTGTTCCCATGAGCTTACTTGTCTTATCTGCTTCCATGACATAGTTTTTTAAATTCATTTTCTCATTTGCCATTTTGTTCTTTATCATCTTCTGTTTATTAACCTACTTTTTAAGTTTTGTGATCACAGATTTCATCTCAGGGAAATCTTTCTCAACCTAAAGATTGGGTTTGGTTTGATTTGGTTTGGTTTTGTAGTCTTTTCTGCCCTTCAGTATGTGGGCCTTCCATATTTAATCTCAATACAGCATTTATATGGATTTCCCCCCAAAATGTTACCAGTTGTCTGCAGAGGCATTTGTTTTCATTTCTTACATTAATTCTGTGTTTTAAACATGTTTATTCTCTGAGTGTAATGATTTTCCCAAATTTCTTCATCCTTACAGAAGGTCATGTCTTTTCCCATAATTTGGAGTTGAACTGTGTTCTGTCTGAGGGCTTTCCATGCCCGTTTAATGAGAGCAGCCTCAGATGTATGGAAAAGAGAGAAATAGCTTTATCTCGGCCCTGTTCTGTGTGCTGAAAGGAGACAGGGAGGAAGTCCTACCTGCGGGTCATGTTGGAGTAAACTCGGGAATCTGTGAGTATCACAAGAAAATGGATAGTGTCAACATTTGTCTCCCTCTGATTTCACACATACTGCTGTTGCTACACACCATGCTCTTGTGGAATCCAGTTTAACTGCCGCTATATTATGTTTCCCTTGTAAATGTAAAATATGAGCATCCAAATTTATTTACCAAGTAATAAGTGAGTGTAGTCCCAAAGAGGGAAATGGGGGCATTCAAACATAAATAAAGTTAATATCTCCATCCTATCCCCCTATACAAAGCCATCCATTCCTTCTTCAGAGAGAACCACTGCTATCCATTTATTTTGGAGTATTCTGCATATGCTTCTGCATTTTCTATATTCTTTTCCTAATGACTTTGCATTCCATTTAAATGCCATTGACTTCCAAATATTATCTTAGGTCCTGACTTCTAAAATCCTATACTTGTATATGCAAATGCAAATATTATCCTAGGAAAGAGCCTTGTACAAGGGTAGATACTAAATAAATATATATTTAACGGACTATACATACAGTAAATATGTAATCTATATACATAGATACATATACACTCATGCTACACACACAGCAATACACCTCAATAACAGCTTTGCTCTCTGAAGTATGTTTATATAAGTATAAATGATATAGGTAAAACCATACTGTATGGAACTTTCTTCAAAGTTTCTGTTTAGCAATATATTTGGAAAATATTTCTGGGTTAGTATATATTGATTTTATCTTACTTGTCATTCTTAACTATGCATAGTATTCCATTTTGTGAAAAGTTCCTATTGCTAGATACTTCACGGCTTTTCTTTTTCACTCTTACAACTAAATCTGCAGTCGCCATCACATTGGACATGTAGTCTTGTGCACATATGTTCTTGTACATGTGTTCTCAAGATACTGAAAAGTGAAATCACTGGAAGAAAAAGTGTTTGATTTTCATAAAAATTTTTATCTCATTATAAGTTTGTAATTTAAAAATCATTGTGACGCACACCTGGGTTTCTGAGGGCATAGAGCCTCTCGCCTGGTGCACCTGCAGCATGGATATGTATGAAGGGGTTTTACAAAATGTGTTACCAAACTTCTCTTGAAATTAGGAAGGCTGTTCTCTCAGACTTAATAAAAATTTGTAAAGAAACTGAGATAGAAGAAGTGGGCCAAAGCCACCAATCAGTTGATGCTATATATTTTTACTGAATAACATTTTTTTCTAAAGTTATGCATGCTGAAATGTCAAGGTAGATAGAGATGGAAAAGAAGAGTAGAAATGATGGGGATAAAAACAAAAATAGGATGGTTCATCCTTTGCTTGAAAAATTCACAGCAGTTACTAGACTGGAAATCATAAACTTTCTTATAATTTATGATATGAAGTAAAAGAACAGGAAACAAAGATAAATACACAGTCTTTTTTTCAAAATTCCAAATTCCTGGATATGCGACACATCTTTCATCTTGTGACTTATAGATTAGTAACAGACAGATATTTTTGAATTGCTTTAAGTTAATAATGCAACTGCTTTTATGCTTGTTACATTGCTTATAATTAAAAATTTTACTGCATAAACTTGACTTGTTAAAGAAAATAATCTATTATTTTGAAAGCTTTTTAGCATGAAAGACTAAAGAAGAATATAATGTTTAATGCTCCCAAATCAGTTATCCCACATCACTTTGTATTTCTGAATGTGTTAAAAGTGATCTATGAATGCAGAGTAAATGCTGACCAGGAAGTGATAGGACTGGGAAAGGCCTGGAATAGACCTTTGAGGGACAGTGGATAATAGAGCAGGAGAACCCAACCCAGGTGTGAAGTTTGGACATGGAGGTCAATGGACAGGAAACAGTTAAAAATTTTTAAATCTTGCAGACAGATCCTTAACTTTCCACCTGAAAATACGGAAGGTTAAGAAAAGTAATGAACTTGCATTATAAAGTGTTAGTCTCAGAATTAGGGAAATAACCGGGGCAAAGCTATTAAGCAACAGCACATATGGTGATCTGTGTTAGCCCCAATTCAAATTAGAGCGTCCATGTCACCTTGCAAAGGTACCCTCCTTCTCTCTAAACCTCATTTGTTAAGGGAGGAGAGGAGCCATCTGATCTCCAAGATACTGCTTAGTCTCACATTCTACAACTGTGTTTCCCATCATCAAAAGGAGGTTGACACTCAGCCAACTTTTCTGCAGCCTGATGGCATTTGACATCCTTTTGCTTGCCAGGAACACATGCCTACATGTGACTGGCTTGGGATCTATAAATTAAAGTAAATTAGAGCAACTGCTAGCAATGGGAAGTGAAAAGAGGATCAAACATCTCCTTTTGCAATAATTCCAGGTATCTGAGAATGCTGTTGGTATGGCTTACCTTACTCTATGTTTTAGGTTTATGACCCTTCCCAAGTTTTCATTAAAGATGTCATCTCAGTGAAAGAGGTGGGATAAACCTTAAATGTTTAAAAGCCCCTAGAATTTGGGCTTCAGTCACAAAGGTGTCCATACCTTATTGCTTGCTAAATTCCATTTTTTATCTTCATAATATATCTTGTTTTCAGTATACAAGAGAAAATGAACTTTTTCGCTTCTCTAGCAAACATTGTTTATGTTTTACAAATATATTATCCTTGTAAAATTGACAGTACCTTGAAAATCCATAGAGCCTATGTTCTTCCTGTCCCGTGAGAGTTCAAAGCACTTCCCTTAAATCTGGACTCTCACCTTTAGATTCTTTTTGTTGTCTTCACTAATAATGTCTAAGTCATTGAGTCTATCAGGCACAATTGCATAATTGACTTCATGAGTTAATTGTTGAAAATGTATATTTTTGAATGTAGTAATTGCTAAAGGCATCACAAATGAATTACTGTTTGTTAAAATGAAAATATATTTCATAACTTTAAGTATCATTGCTCATAATGATGTCTGGAAAGAATATAATTACACATATTTTAATAGACTGAAAAAAAGATATAAACTAGGAGTCTGGAGCCGGTAAATCTCATAACTTTGGTAACAACAAAAATTAAAAACAAGAGACTTACTTCTCTCTGTTGAAAATAAGGGAAGAAACTTCTTTTCTCTTTGTCTTAGAGCATTTACCTTAGAAAACTGGTGAGTACTTTCCTCTTTGAAATGTACATAAATCTTCTAGAATACTAGATAGGCTTTTTATCAGCCACTGGGACCCAGGAATGTCTTCTCAAGAGCCTACAAGCCATCTCTTTGAAACATGAATATCTATCTAGGGGCACCTGGGTGGCTCAGTGAGTCAAGGGTTAAGCATCTGCCTTCAGCTCAGGTCCTCATCCCAGGGTCATGGGATTAAGCCCCACATCCTGGCTCCCTGCCCAACAGGGAACTGCTTCTCCCTCTCCCTCTGCCCCTCCCACTGCTTGTGCTCATTCTCTCACTTTCTGTCAAATAAATAAATAAATCTTGAAAAATAAATAAATAAATAAATAAATAAATAAATAAATAAATAAATAAATACAAAGACAGTGACTTGTCCCCTGCTTTCTGTGGGAAGGTATTAACCTAGATTCAGTAGGCTCCTCCTTCCAAGTAGTGAACTATTTTCTGTCATTAAGAGTTGGAGTTTGCCTTCTCTGTTTTTATTTCTGAACAAAGTCCATTAATATACATGATTCCGGGGGGCACCTGAGTGGCTCAGTCATTAAGCTTCTGCCTTAGGCTCAGGTCATGATCCTGGAGTCCTGGGATAGAGCCCTGCATCAGGCTCACTGCTCTGTGAGAAGCCTGCTTCCCCTGCTTGTGTTGCCTCTCTCTGACAAATAAATAACACACACACACACACACACACACACACACACACATACATACATGATCCCTCCAACTACCAAGTACTTAGGATAAATAACTTGGTACTTACCTTGAGAACATTTATGTAATACCCTCCATCTGCTTGACTGTTTAAAGGAGTGCGATTTCTTTCTGTCTTTGAAGCCCCTTAGTCAATTGCCTGTGATGTGCATCACATTCAGGTATAATGTTTATTTAATAATAAAACTGTTTTCTGTCACTATAACCTATATGGAGAGGTTTTCTGGGTTGGAGGAAGATTTTGCGTTTTTTTTTTATTGTATTTCCTTGACAGTTTAACCATAATAAAACCATTTTCCCAGTACTTCTTTAAAAATAGCTTTTCCTGAGCCAAGATGCCCTTCAACAGACAAATGGATAAAGAAGATATGCTCCATATATACAATGGAATATTATGCCTCCATCAGAAAGGATGAATACCCAGCTTTTGTAGCAACATGGACAGGATTGGAGGAAATTATGCTGAGTGAAATAAGCCAAGCAGAGAAAGTCAAGTATTATATGGTTTCACCTAGTTGGGGAACATAAGGAGTTAACATGGAGGACTGTGGGAGAAGGAAAGGAAATGTGAATCAGAGAGGGAGATGAAGCATGATAGACTTTGGACTCTGAGAAACATACTGAGGGTTTTGGGAGGAAGGGGTGGGAGGATGGGCGAGCCTGGTGGTGGCTATTAAGGAGGGCACATATTGACGGAGCACTGGGTGTGGTGCATAAACAGTGAATCTTGGAACACTGAAAAAATAAAATAAATTATTTTTTAAAAATGAGTTTTCCTTTTTGCCCTCCAAAGAGCCCCAACCCTTATGTACTTTAATCTGACTTAAGTCCCTTTTCTTCAGACTATAACATACATGTTCCCCCACCCCTCAAAGTCTCTTGCACCATTTTTGTCCACACCGACCCTGACGTCCTTCACTCTAAACAGCCTGAAAGTCTGTAAGTGGGTTGGCTAGAAGTGAGTCTCAGGCTGTCAGAGCTGCTTACAGCCCTGGAGCTCTAAGCCTGGAATGCACAGTCCCCCAGGAGGCCCTGCGAACCCATGCCTAGGGGAGTGGAAAGTGGGAATACTCCAGCTTCCCCACTGCCCAACAGAAAATTCTGACATGTGACCTACACTACTTCTGGCACTTCCTCACAGGATTTAGTGGAGGGAATTTTGCTCACCAAGGCAGCCTTGATTGGCCTCTCCTACTTGACATGCCCAGTCCCACTTCCTTACCTCTCGGTCGGTATCTCCTGGGAACATTCTTAATAATTACAGTTCCTCATTACACAGTTAATCTAAGAAACGCTCTCCAGTTTTCACTGCCAGTTTCTGCACTAGCCACACCTCGCCACACCTCCCAGTGTTCCCACCATCCCCTCTGGGATGATGGATGACCTTTCCTTCAAGAAAGTTACCATCCTAGGGGCTCAGTTCCCATTTTAGCTTTGTACCCAGAAAGCTTCTTCCTTCTGGAGACTGATTATTAAAGGAAGATGAGATAGGAGATTGGTGAGCTGGAACTCGGAAAGAAAATTTGTATGGGAGCATTCGAAAACAGCAAAAAAACTTTATGGGAGCATTCAAAAACAGCAAAAAGATTTTAGTAGAAGGATGTAAAGATGTATGAGAGTCAAATAAAGTCTGTTAAGTTCAGTTCACGATAGTGTACCAAGGCTCCAGTTCTGATAAATACTACGGTTACACAGGAGGGTGACATTACAGGACGTGTTGTGAAGGATAAGGGCAACTTTGTGTACTAAAATTAATTCATAATTAAAAGCTCAAAAATATATTTGAAACCTAAAAAGAGACAGTAGGAAAAAAATGTTTTATAGCTATTTCCTAGCTTTTAAACAACTTGGGGCACACAGTTTTCAGAAAAAGCATATTCCTGCTAGGCCTTTCAGTTATGCAAATTCAAAACAGGGATTAGCATCAGAAAAGATGTCTGAACGCTGTCTAGAAGCAGCACAATTGCTCAGGGCAATAATGTAAATGCTGGTGGATGTTTATTTATATGCAGAGTTGCAACTCTGCAGACGCTTTTCCCTTTATGGAAGTGCTTCTTTTTAAACTCCAGGTAAAGCTGCACTGTGCACAGAGATTGAGGTTTGGTAAATTAGGGGGCTATGTGTGCACCTGCACGTGTGTGTGTGTGTGTGTGTGTGTGTGTGTGTGTGTTTGTGAATGTCACCCACACAGCTGCATGTACGTACTTCCATGGCCTAATTTAACTGGTTCCTCGCAGATTGATAGGAGAGGCCTGAGAAGACTAAAAAGATGTACAAGTTCATCTGTTCTTTCTGGGCCGAAGGATTAAAATGAAAGAACTGGACCTGGCCCAACAGAATCAACCAGCAATGGCCTATTGTGGACAGAGAGTTCACTAGTGCAGACTTTGAGAAATATGTTGAGACTGAATTAATTTGTTCTGCTGATTTGTTTAGCTTGATGGGCCTGTATTTGGTTTTTTTTTTTTTTTTTTGGTTGTTGTTGTTGCTTTAGGATTTTATTTACTTATTTAAGGGAGAGAAAAAAAAAAACATGAGCAGGGCGAGGGGCAGAGGGAGAAGCAGACTCCCTGCTGAACAGGGAACCAATTGGGAGGCTCGATCCCAGGACCCAGAGATCATGACCTGAGCTAAAGGCAGAGGCTTAATTGACTGAGTCACCCAGGTGCCCTCGGCCTGTATCTGAAACATAATATCCTCAGAGTCACCATCTCTGATTGAGGTAAACTGTCCTAGATGACATGAAGGTGAGTTGGGATTTGGGGGAAAAGCACTATGATTTAGAAGCAAAGAATATTACAGGACAGGGGGGAAGAAGATGGCGGAAGGCCAGGTGACCGCATTTTGGGGAGTTCCCTGAAGTGAGCTCAATTCCAGCAAAAACAAAAACACTACAGGACCACTGTGAGCACCCATGAAATCAGCCTGAAATGTGATATTTTGCGCTTCAGGATCACCATGGGAGACAAAGACCATCGGCAAAAAGGTAGAAACAAGTGAGAGTGACTGGAGGCTTAACCCCAGAGACAGGGGAGTGGGGAAGGAAGCCCACAGAGCTGAACCATTGAAAGCAAATACCCCAACACGAAAGTGCACTGTGCATGGGGAATAATAGCAGGTTACGGTCTGATTCGGGGCGAGACAGAACCGGGAACACAGCAGAGCCTGCGGCAAGGCAAGGAGACTGTTTTTCTGCCGCCGCCACCGCCGGAGCAAGGAGACAGGGACCTGCAGGGACAGAGAGTGCCCTGTGAGGTGCAAAATCAGTTTTTCCTCCGTGGCAGCGGAGAGACGGGAATCTGCAGGGAGAGGAAGTGCCCCGAAGCTCCAGGGAACTTAGAGGGGCTGGGGTGCGGAGTCTATCCCCCCACTGCTTAAGCCAGAGAAGCAGGGCTTCGTGGCCCGGGGGATCTCAGCAAGAGCGGCGGGCGTGGATCCTATTTTTCCGCCGATGCCTTTGTCTCCCGCTTCTCTCCACCCCGTGGGCCGGGTGTGGACCCCCCAGGGAAGGCGATTTTACAGACTTGCGCGGGACCGGAGGGGCCACGGGTCCTGGGGCACAGACAAGGTCGTGCGATCCAAAATCAGTTGTGGTTTCGAGGTGCAGGAGTGAAACGACAAGCGGGGGCGTGGGCAGAAATCAATCCAGCATCTGCGTGTGCCAGGCTGTGACAGGCTGCCAACCGGGAGGCAGGAAGGCGCCCCTCTCTGTGTAGAGGCTCTCTCTGGGAGGAGGTCTGAGCGCAGACATCTTGCTCTGACCTGACTTCCTCAGCAGCTGAAAAAGGACGTAAAAGAACAACACTCTGCCACCAGAGAACTGTAACCTGATAACCTAGTTACCATTGAGCCCAGCCTCTAGCAAGGGGGCGGAGAGACGCAGCCCAGGTAGAAGAGACTGAAAACAGCTCTGCAGACCCCGCCCCCAGAAAGCAAGCCAGAAGCTCAGAAGGACAATACTCAAACTGTAAAACCCCAAATCGGGGGGAAAGGCAATTTATTAAACTTCTGGTACTGACTACAAGTACCAAAGCCCTACACCTTATTGATACAGTTTTCCACCTTATTTGCTTTTTTAATTTTTTTCTATTTTTACTTTTAAAGCTTCCATTTTAAACTTAAAAATACATTCTCACGGTTTTTCTTCTTTCAATTTTTAACTCCCTTTTTATCACAACTTGATAATCAATACAACACCCCATAACATTTTTTTTTTACCCTGAAACTTTTTCAAACACACTCCTGTATTTTCTGCTCTTGTTGTTGCCTCTTGTTTCCCTGTTTGTTTTCTCTGTTTTTCCCTTTCTTCTCTCCTCTATCCTTTATTCTCTCTTTACGTGTACATGTAGTTATAAGCTTCAAATCAATCCCACACCCTATTCAATACTACCCCTATATACAACCAGTTATAATCTCCCCATATCTTTTGAAAGTGGGCGCCTCCAACAATAATAACAAGACAAACTCGGGAGCATCTGAAACGCATTCCTTGCCCACAAGGAGTGTCTGCCTCACCTTCCCACTCTAGTCTGTCAGTGTGTCTGTGTAATTGTCTTTCCTTTTGTATTATATAAATACTGGTGTTGGGGGTCATATAGGTTGGGCTTCGCTTTTTTATCTCTTCATTTACCCTTGATAGCCCTTCTCTCTACCTGTTAACAGTTTTGTAACAAATAAATCCTACCACCGGGCCCCACTCTCGCAGGGGTTTCTTTTCTTGCTTCCTCTCTTCCATTTTCTTTTTTCCTTCTCCTCCCTTTTCGGTGATGAATTCTGGTTGCTCCAAAACCTTCCAGCGACCAATCCACCTAGGTAGTGGCTGACATATTTAGCTATACACCCCCTCAACAACTCCTCACCACAATGACTCGGAGGAGGAACATCCAACAGAAGAAGAACCCCGAGACTGCAACCTCGGTCACAGAATTACTGGAAATGAACATAAACAATATGACAGAAATGGAATTCAGGGCAGCAATTGTCCAAGCAATGGCTAATTTAGAAAAGAACATTAGTCTCAAAGTGGAAGCCATAGTAACAGAAGTGAAAGCTGAGGTTAGAAAGGCTATAGATGAGATGCATTCTAATTTAAATATGCTAGCAGCCAGAGTAAGTGAAGCTGAAGATCGTATCAGTGATTTAGAAGACACACGGAATAAGAAGGAGGAGCAAGAGAAGTCTTGGAGCAAACAGCTAAAATTCCATGAAAACAGAATAAGGGAAATAAATGATGCCGTGAAACGCTCCAATATCAGAGTTATTGGAATCCCCAAAGGAGTTGAGAGAGAGAGAAGCCTAGAAGATATTGTTGAACAAATCATGGATTTCCCTAATCTGGGGAATAAAACAAATGTTCATGTCCTAGAAGCAGAGAGGACACCCCTCAAGATCAATGAGGCCAGAAAAACCTCCAGGCACATAATAGAAAAATTCTCAAATCATAAAACCAAAGAATATGTCTTAAGGGCAGCTAGGAGAAAGCGATCCCTTACCTATAGAGGGAGGACCATCAGAATAACGTCAGACCTTTCCACAAAAACCTGGCAAGCCAGAAAGGGCTGGCAAGACATATTCAAGAAGTTACATGACAAAAATATGCAACCAAGGATAATGTATCCAGCAAGGTTAACTTGCAAAATGGAAGGAGAAATAAAGAGCTTCCAAGGCTGCGAAGGTCTAAAAGGCTATGCAACCACCAAGCCAGCACTACAAGAAATGCTAAGAGGGGTTCTATAGAGGAGAAATGAACCCAAGAGTGACACAAAACAGAAATTTACAGAGGTAATCTATAGAAACATGAACTCCATAGGCAACATGATGTCAATACAAACGTATCTATCAATAATCACTCTCAATGTGAAAGGCCTAAATGCTCCAATAAAAAGACACAGGGTGGCAGACTGGATAAAACGACAGGACCCATCCATATGCTGTTTACAAGAGACTCATCTTGAATCTAAAGACACTTCCAGATTGAAAGTGAGGGGATGGAAGACCATCTTTCATGCCAATGGACCCCAAAAGAAAGCCAGGGTAGCGATTTTCATATCAGACAAATTGGATTTTAGTCTAAAGACTGTAGTCAGAGACACAGAAGGACACTACATCAATCTTAAAGGGTCTATACATCAAGAAGATCTAACAATTGTAAATATTTATGCCCCCAACATGGGAGCAGCCAACTACATAAGCCAACTGTTAAACAAAATAAAGAATCATATTGATGCAAATACATTAATTGTAGGAGATCTTAACACACCACTCTCAGCAATGGACAGATCATCTAAACAGAAAATCAACAAAGAATCA
>PITA01010230.1:0-73089 GCA_004023965.1 Spilogale gracilis
TAGGGAGGGAAACGAAACAACAGAGATTTTGAACACAGAAACAAACTGAGGGACTTGGAGGGAGGGGGGTGGAGGGATGGGAGAGCCTGGTGGTGGGTACTGGGGACACCTAAAGTGTGGAGCACTGGGTGTGGGGAATGGGGAATGAATCTTGAAACACTGGAAAAAAAATTTTAGTAACAATAAAAAAAAAAAAGTATAGGCACTTATTTTGGGGGGGTAAATTTTCAACATTAAAAAATATATCCAAATATAGGCAATTAATCTCTGTACTAATCAAGAGACATGGAACCGTAGGAGCCACTGGATAGTTAATTAAAAGTTATTTTAATTTTGTCTTTAAAAAAAAAAAAAGATAAAAAATTAACAAAAGTTTTTTTTTTTTTTTTTTTTTTAACATTTTTATTTATTTATTTGACAGAGAGATCACAGGCAGGCAGAGAGAGAGGAGGAAGCAGGCTCCCCGCTGAGCAGAGAGCCCGATGCGGGCCTCAATCCCAGGACGTGAGATCATGACCTAAGCCGAAAGCAGAGGCTTTAACCCACTGAGCCACCCAGGCGCCCCATAGTTCTTTTAAGTACTGAAAACTTGTTGTAAAATGAAAATACTCTGATAATAAAATTTTTTTTAAATTCTTACCAGAATTCATAAGTTTCCAAAGTTGATCTACCAAGGCTTCATTGCATAATGGAGACTCCATGTTCTTAGTAAATGGTGGGTTCTTCGTCAACATGTTTAGAATCTTATGTCTGAAAGATAAAGAAAAATCAAACTTTTGCTGACCACAAAATAAACACATTTGAAAATATCTGTAGTACCTCCTTCCTATTTTACCTCTTCTTAGATTTAGTTTTGTGTTTAACTTCAAAAGATATTATTTTACATATCCTAAATATTTACTATTGTTTTTTCACTAGATTCTGGTGGGGGTGTTCTTTCTAAATTTACCTTAGTAAGTTCAAGGAAGTCTTTTAAAATCTGACTCTAAGGGTGCCTGGGTGGCTCAGTAGTTAAGCACCTGCCTTCAGCTCAGGTCATGATACCAGAGTCCAGGATCGAGCCCCGCATCGAGCTCTCTGCTTGGCAGGAAAAGTCTGCTTCTTCCTCTCCCACTCCCTCTGCTTGTGTTCCCTCTCTAGCCGTGTTTCTCTTTGTCAAATAAATAAATAAAATCTTAAATAATAAAAAATAGGGGTGCCTGGGTGGCTCAGTTGGTTAAGCAACTGCCTTTGGCTCAGGTCATGATCCTGGAGACCCAGGATCAAGCCCCACATCGGGCTCCCTGCTCGGCAGGAGGCCTGCTTCTCCCTCTCTCACTCCCCTCTCTCGCTCATGTTCCCTCTTTTGCTGTGTTTCTCTCTGTCAAATAAATAAATAAAATCTTTAAAAAATCAAATAAAATAAATAAAAAATAAAATCTGACTCTATGTATTCTTAACCAATCTTTCCCATTTCATTTCTAAAATGAACATTTTGGGGCACCTGTGTGGCTCAGTTGGTTAAGCGACTGCCTTCGGCTCAGGTCATGATCCTGGAGACCCAGGATCAAACCCCACATCAGGCTCCCTGCTCAGCAGGAAGCCTGCTTCTTCCCTCTCTCACTCCCCCTGCTTGTGTTCCCTCTCTGTCAAATAAATAAAAGCTTAAAAAAAAATAATAAAATAAAATGAACATTTTATCCTCCTTAGAAAAATTTTTGAAAAAAGACTGGTCAGTAAGTACACAAATCTTAAAATGAGGCAAAAAAAATTTACATATGGACCAAGAAGCCTACACTGAGGCAATAAAATGAATATACACTTCATTATTATAGTACCTTTTATAGCATGGAAATGTGCAGAAGCACTCAAAATATGGAGACCAAAAAAAAAGTTTCCTCAAAATGAGCTGAAGTTTAGAGGAATTAATTAGTACAAGTATCCTCATGCTGGGTAAGAGTTAAAGTCTGCTACTGAGAGAGGCCATCTGAACAATTCTGGAGTCTTCTAAAAATAGGACAGTGTGACCAAAACAAAATCTGAAAAAGAAAATGTCCAACGCTATGTGTAGGAGTTGCCAGAGAGAGAGAATAGAGAAAGAAAAGGAAAAGCAAGGAAGCTATGGCAGTAGTCTAACATTTAGCGTAGGGATAAGAGCCAGGGTCAGGCCTAAGAGATTCAAGACCACAGAGTAATAGAATACTTGGATATAACTAGAGAAGAAACTTGGGTTGCAATTACAAATAAGATCAGTAAAACCTTAAAGGTGAACTCAGGCAGTTTTTATTTTAATTGTTGGTGCTAAGTATCAAACTGGATTTGTACTTGAAAAAGAGACAGGAGGAAAGTGGAACAAACAGGCTGAGGATTAAGATATTTAACCCCTTTTGGGTGCCTGGGTGGCTCAGTGGTTTAAAGTCACTGCCTTCAGCTCAGGTCATGATCTCAGGGTGCTGGGATGGAGGCCCGCATCAGACTCTCTGCTCAGCAGGGAGCCTGCTTCCTCCTCTCTTTTTACCTGCTTCTCTGCCTACTTGTGATCTCTCTGTCAAATAAATAAATAAAATCTTAAAAAAAAAAAAAAAAAAAAGCGGCGCCTGGGTGGCTCAGTGGGTTAAAAAAAAAAAAAGATATTTAACCCCTTTTGGCCTTTTGGCTTCAATTTTATGTCAGTAAAACTGAAAGATGTGGACTCCCACTTTAACATCCTCTTGTGCTTTGATATTTTTAAGACTGTATAAAATACAAAAGACTTGAAAAGCTATGAGAACAAAAAGTGAAATGGAGTTATAGATGAAATTTACAGAGAAGGAATATGAAAGAGGATAGATATCTTCATGGATATTTCATATGCATATTTTTGTACCTTTATAAACACAATTATTATCCTTAAGGACCTCAAAATCTGTAAGAACAGATCAATAATACAGGTAAACAATCTTTAAAAATATGGATGAGTTTGTTCCTTAGAGCATGTTAATGTTGTTATACTTTTAGTTTGCATTAAGAAGAAAACTTAAGTTTCTATTTGGCTGCTTTCTCAGTTACCCGCAAAGACCAAAGTGGTAGGGCCAACTAATAAAACTTTATGGTATTTACTCAGATCATTACAAACTCTTTAAAGCTGTGCCAATGAACTGTAGAGTTAAACATAGGATATCTTTGAAATGATCACTAAGGGCAACAATAATCAGCACATGTATTCTTATGATCAAATTAAACATTTCTTCAAAAGTTTTGTTATTCTCTAAAGTTTAGATGATAGAAGAAAGAATTTTACAAAGAAATACTTATAAATGACTAAACACCAAAGCAATTCTCAGAGGAGATAAAGTTTAAGGGAAGACATTAAGAATCTCATACTTAATTTTACAGAGATTAAATATAAAAATTTAGAATATGCTTATATGCTTCAGAAAACTGGAAGAGATCTAAAGCAAATCCTGAGAAAGTAATAGGTTTATAGGTTTGCAGCTGTTCACAGCAGCAAAAACATTATATTATTTCCCTAAACAGCTGAGAATTTTCTCGGTTGGGCAGTCCAATCTACTACAAAATACTATCAATAAGAAACTCAAATCAAAACCAAAAACATGCTCAACATCTCTCATGAGAAAAAGCAAAAGATACATGTGTGTCACTTGAGGGACTGACACACTGTAATCATACATATGCTTCATTCCAAAACCAGAATATAATTCCATGTCATCTTTAAAACAATCCTATCCATTTTAAGGAATATAATTAATAGTCCTTCCCACCCATATAAAAAGTATATTCATGGACAGAAATGATTGGAAATCAATAATCCAAAACGTTAAAGAGTTTCTGGCGAAAATAATTACAGGGTACTTTTAAGTTTTCTTCTTAATGTGATTTTGTATTTTCCAAATTTTTTTTACTCATGAGTAAAAAAGTCATGCCCTGTGATGAATCACTAAATTGTATCCCCAAAACCAATACTACCTGTATGTTAACTAACTTGAATTTAAATAAAATCTTGAAAAAAAGAAAAAGAAAAAAGTTAATGCCTACTAAAACAAAACTATAATTTTTGAAAATGTAAATTTCATTTTAGTTCAAAAATAAAACACCTGATTTATTTATTTAAAAACTCTGCACCTAGATTTTTTTTCTTTTTCCTTTTTAAAAAAGATTATTTCTCTATCTTATCAGACATGTAAAATGAGCAGCAAACTTTATGGAAAAAAAGCATTAGTAATCAGTTGATTATACAGGTTACCTAAAGTGCATTTTAGTTCAAATTCTCAATTAACTTAATGAAGAACTAACCTATAATCTGAAAATCTTCTACTGAGAGCAAACAATACAATAAAGTGAACAACCCTATTCCTATATTTAAAACATCAAGCCAGGGGTGCCTCGATGGCACAGTCGTTAAGCATCTGCCTTTAGCTCAGGTCACGATCTCAGGGTCCCAGGATCAAGCCCCACATCAGGCTTCCTGCTTGGCGGGAAGCCTGCTTCTCCCTCTCTCACTCCCTGTTTGTATTCCCTCTCTAGCTGTATTTCTGTCAAATAAATAAAATCTTAAAAAAAAAAAAAGAACAGATTAGTGGTTGCAGGGGAAAGGGGGACAAAATGGGTGAAGCAGGTCAGAGAGTACAAAATTACAATTATAAGTCACAGGGATGTGATACACAATATGTGACAATAGTTAATAATACTGTGTTGCATATTTGAAAGTTATTAAGAGAGCAGATGTTAAAAGTTCTCATCACAAGAAAAAAGTGTGCAATTATGTATGGTGATGGATGTTAACTGAACTTATTGTGGTGACAATTTCTCAAAATATACTAATATTAAATCATTGTGTTGTAAACCTAAAACTAACATAATGCTTTATGTTAATTATGCTTAAAGAAAGAAAAGAAAAAGGGAGAAAGAGTAATGATGGGAGCAAAGAGAAAAGGACAGATTTCCTATTCAAAGTATTAAAAAGAGAAAACGCAAAAATATGGACACATGTGCCAAAATTTAGTATATACATTAACTGTTATGTGGTAACAATTTTATCCTCGGATGATTAACATTAAAGACTTTAAAGACATGCTGAATTTTTTAACTATGAGTAGAACTAAGGGCTAGATGATATTAAGTACATACTAGGAGTTTCCCTATAGATGGTATTAATGAATCAAATCAACTAAGAAGAAAACTGTGGTAATCAAAAGATAACTGGAGGGGGGGCAAGATGGCAGAAAGTAGGAGACACTGTTTCAATGGGTCCCCTGAAGTGAGCTAAATAGTTATCAGAACACTCTTAAGACCCATGAAATCAGCCTGAGATGTAAGACTACACACTTCTGGATCTCTATGGGGGCAGAACAGCTTCAGCAGAGAGGTAAAGCAGAGTGGGAGCGCCCGGACTGACTTTGGAGGATATAAACAGAAGAGGGAGGGAGCCACCAGAAGCGACCCATTAGAGAGTAATACCCCAAGATGAAAGCTGCCTTGTGCTTGGGAACCAGCATCAACTTAGAGAGTCTGGTTAGCAGCACTCAAAAACAAAGGGTCTTAAGGGAAGTTGGTGGAATTAATAGCCACGGGCACGGACATAAAACTGCTGTCTAGCTGGCACCCGCCCACGCCTGAATGAGCCCGGCGGGGACTCCCTGAAACCCCAGCTTTCCGCTGCGTGCACCACTGCTCAGGCTGGGTGCACTCCCGCCCGCACCGGAGGCTCCTTGCGAAATGTGCGGGACCACTGGGTCCAAGGGCACCCAGTGTGGGTGTGAATCCCAGACAGCGGTCCCCAGTAACAGCAGGCTTGCCCAAACCAGTATCACTCGCGGTTTCTGTGACACAGGGGTGCAGAGACAAGCAGGGCCTTCAGGAGGACATCATGGCGGTAACTAGGGGTGCGTCCACCTGTGAGAGGTGGCAGTGTGCACGGGAGTTTGCAGAGGGGGAATCTGTGTGTTCTGGACCCTCTGGAGGGGAACAGACTGATGCTTCTCTCTGAGAAGGAGGTCTCGGTGCAGACAGCTTACTTTGCTCTGACTCTCAGACAATGCGCAAAAAGCCACAAGGGAACAAAAACCTCCAGAGAACAAAAGACTGAAAAACCAGTTTCCATAGAGCTCAGGCCCTTCATAGGGGGCAGGGTGACTCAGCCCAAGCAAGACTGAGAGACAACGCAGCAGGCCCCTCTCCCAGAAGGCAAGCCAAAAGAACAAGAGGACAACCACCATGGGGTCTCTATAAAAACTGTAAAACCCCGGGGCGCCTGGGTGGCTCAGTTGGTTAAGTGACTGCTTTCGGCTCAAGTCATGATCTTGGAGACCCGGGATCGAGTCCCACATTGGGATTCCTGCTACACGGGAAGTAGATGGGAAGCCTACTTCTCCCTCTCTCAGTCCCTCTGCTTGTGTCCCCTCTCTAGCTCTGTTTCTCTCTGTCAAATAAATAAATAAAATCTTAAAAAAAACACAAAAACTGAAAAACCCCAACATATGGAAAAAAAACAACATATTAAGCTCTCAGTACTGCCACGAAACCTGTATATTTTATAGATACAGATTTTCTTTGCCTTTTTTAAATTTCTTTTCAAATTTTTTTTAATTTTAAATTTATCACAATTCTTATTCTTTTGTTTTTTTAACCTACTTATTATTACAACTTGATGTTTAATACAACATTCCATAACTTTTTAACTTGTATACACATAGATATAAGCTTCAAGGTAATCCTTCTTTCCTATTCAATACTACCCCTATACAGACACCAGTTTTAATTTCCCTATACCTCTAGAAAGTTGAGTCCTCTAACAAAAATAACAAGATACATCCAGGAGGAACTGAAATACTTTCCTCGCCCACATCAAGGATTTGTAACCACCTTCCCACCTTATTCTTCTGTCAGTGTTTCTGTGTATTTGTTTTTGCCTTTGTACTATATAAATCTTATTCCTGGGGGTCATTTGGGCTGGGTTTTGTTTTTTTCTCCTTTCTTTTACTTTCGTTTATTCTTTTTTTGTTTCTGTGCCACATTGGGGACCCATTTTGGTTGGATTTTTTTCTTCCTTTTTTTCTTTTTCTCTTTTTTCATTCTTCTTTTTGGTGGTGACTTCTAATTGCTCCAAAACCTTCCCACGACAACTTGCCTGGCTTGTGGCTGATATATTCAGCTATACATCCCACCAACCACCCCTCACCAAAATGACTTGGAGAAGGAACACCCAACAGAAAAAAAATTCAGAGACTGCAACCTCTGTCACAGAACTACTGAATATGGACATAAACAATATGACAGAAATGGAATTCAGGGTAGCAATTATCCAAGCAATCACTAAGTTGGACAAGACCATTAGTGGAAACATAGAATCTCTAAGGGTGGAAGTGAGAGCTGACCTGGCAGAAGTTAAATGCTATCAGTGAGATCCAATCTAATCTAAATAACTCTAACAGTTAGGGTAAGTGAAGCAGAAGATCACATCAGTGATCTAGAAGACAGACTAACTGAAGAGGAAGAGCAAGAGAAGTCTTGGCATAAATAGCTAAAATCCCATGAAAATAGAATTAGGGTTAAATAAATGATGCCACAAAACACTCCAATATCAGAATTACTGGAATCCTGGAGGAGGAAGAGAAAGAGACAAGATTAGAAGATATGATATAGTTGAACAAATCCTGGATGAAAATCTCGCTAATCTGGGGAATGAAACAAGTGTTTGTGTCCTAGAGGCAGAGAGACAACCCCCCTCCCCAAGATCGAGGAGGCTAGAAAAACCTCCAGGCACATAACTATGAAATTCACGAATCATAAAGTCAAAGAATATGTATTAAGGGCAACTAGGGGGAAGAGATCCCTTACAAACAGAGGGAGGACCACCAGAATAACGTCAGACTTGTCTACAGAAACTTGGCAAGCCAAAAAGGGCTGGCAAGAAATATTCGGGGAACTAAATGAAAAAAATACACAGCGGATACTCTACCCAACAAGGCTGACTTTCAAAATGGATAGAGAAATAAAGAGCTTCCAGGACCAGCAAGGTCTAAAAAATTATGTGACCACCAAGCCAGCACTATAAGAAATATTAACGGGGGTTCTATAAAAGAGGAAAGAACCCAAGAGCGACAGAGAACAGAAACTTACACAGGCAATCTATAAAAACAAGGACCTAACAGGCAACATGATTTCAATAAAAAATGTATCTTTCAATAATCACTCTCAACATGAATGGCCTAAATGCTTCCATAAAACGGCACAGGGTTGCAGATTTGATAAAACAACAGGACCCATCTTCTATATGCTGACTAAAAGAAACACATTTTGAATCTAAAGATACATCCAGACTGAAAGTGAGGAATGGAGAACCATCTTTCATCCCTAGGGGCCTCAAAAGAAAGCTAAGGTAGCGAATCTTGTATCAGACAAATTATTTTAATCTAAAGACTGCAGTCAGAGATAAAGAAGGACACTACATCATTCTTAAAGGGTCTATCCAGCAAAAGATTGAACAATTGTAAATATTTATGCCCCCAACATGGGAGCAGCCAACTACATAAGCCAACTGTAAGTAAAATAAAGGGTCATATTGATACAAATACATTAATGGTAGGAGATCTTAACATGCCACTCTCAGCAATGGACAGATCATCTAAACAGAAAAGCAACAAACAAACAGAGCTTTGAATGACACACTGGACCAGATGGATCTCATAGAATATTGAGAACATTCCACCCTAAAACAACAGAATACTCATTCTTCTTGAGTGCACATGGAACTTTCTCCAGAACAGACCACATATTAGGTCACAAATTATGGCTCAACCGATACAAGGATTGAGAATATTCCCTGCATATTCTCTGACCACAATGCCTTGAAACTTGAACTCAACCACAACAAAAGTTCAGAAGGAATTCAAACACTTGGAAGCCAAAGACTATCCTGCTCAAGAATGTTTGGTTCAACCAGGAAATCAAAGGAGAACTTAAACATTTCAAGGAAACCAATGAGAATGAAGATACACTGACCCAAAACCTATAGGATATGGCGAAGGTGGTCCTAAGGGGGAAATAATACCCACCCAAACTTCACTCAAAAAAACTGAAAAATCCTGAATACACCAACTCTCGTTACACCTTAAAGAACTGGAAAATCAACAACAAATTAACCCCCCACACAAGAAGGGAAATAATTAAGATTAGAGCAGAGATCAATAAATTAGAAACTAGAGATACAGTAGAACAGAACAACAAAACTAGAAGCTGGTTCTTTGAAAGACTTCGTAAGACTGATAAACCAATGGCCAAACTGATCCAAAAGAAAAGGGAGAGGACCCAATTAATAAAATTCTGAATGAAAGGGGAGAGACCACGACTAATACCAAGGAAATAGAAACAACCATCAGAAATTATTATCAACAGTTATATGCCAATAAGTTAAACAACCTAGAAGATATGGATGCATTCCTGGAAACCTATAAACTTCCAAGACTGAAACAGGAAGAAACTGACAACCTGAATAGACCAATATCTAATAACGAGATTGAAGCAGTGATCAGAAACCTCCCAAAAAAACAAGAGTCCAGGAACTGACAGATTCCCTGGGGAATTCTTCCAAACGTTCAAAGAAGAAATACTACCTGTTCTCCTGAAGCTGTCTCAAAAAATAGAAACAGAAGAAAAACTTACAGACTCTTTCTATGAAGCCAGCTTTATTTTAATCCCCAAACCAGGCAAACACCCCATCAAAAAGGAGAATTTCAGACCAATATCCCTGATGAGTATGGATGCCAAGATTCTCAACAAGATCCTAGCTAATAGGATCCAACAGTACATTAAAAAAATTATCTACCATGACCTGGTAGGATTTATCCTGGGATGCAAGGGTGGTTCAACATTCGTAAATCAATGTGATAGAACAAATCAATAAGAGAAAAAAACCACATGGTCATCTCAATTGATGCAGAAAAAGCATGACAAAATACAGCATCCATTCCTGATTAAAATTCTTCAAAGTATAGGGATAGAAGGAACATTCCTCAACCTCATAAAATCTATCTACAAAAACCCCACAGTGTTCATCATTCTCAAGGGGGAAAAGCTGACAGCCTTCCCACTGAGATCAGGAACAAGACAAGGATAACCACTCTCGCCACTATTATTCAACATAGTGTTAGAAGTCCCAGCAACAGCAATCAGACAACAAAAAGAAATAAAAGGTATTCGAATTCGCAAAGAAGTAGTCAAACTCTCTCTCTTCACAGATGACATGATACTTTATATGGAAAACCCAAAAGACTCCACCGCCAAACTACCAGGACTCAAACAACAATTCAATAATGTGGCAGGATACAAAATCAATGTACAGAAATCAGTTGCGTTCTTATACAATAACAATAAATATAGAGAAAGGGAAATTACAGAATCGGTTCCATTTACTATAGCACCAAAAACCATAAGATACCTTGAAATAAACCTAACCAAAGAAGTCAAGGATCTGTACTCGAGGAACTAAAAAACACTCATGAAAGAAACTGAAGAAGACACAAAAAGATGGAAAAGCATTCCATGCTCATGGATCAGAAGAATAAACATTGTTAAAATGTCTATACTGCCCAGAGCAATCTATACTTTCAATGCCATCCTGTTCAAAATTCCACCAACATTTTTCAAACTGCTGAAACAAACAATCCTAAAATCTGTATGGGACCAGTAAAGACCCCAACTTGCTAAGGAAATGCTGAAGAAGAAAAACAAAGCTGGGGGCATCGCGTTGCCTGATTTCCAGCTTTATTACAAAGCTGTCATTACAAAGACAGCATGGCACTGGCACAAAAACAGACACATAGACCAATGGAACAGAGTAGAGAGTCCAGGTATGGACCCCCAACTCTATGGTCAAACGGTCTTCGACAAAGCAGGAAAAAATATCCAGTGAACAAAAGACAGTCTCTTCAATAAATGGTGCCGGGAAAATTGGACAGCTATGTATATAAGAATGAAACTAGACACAAAGATAAACTCAAAATGGATGAAAGACCTCAATGTGAAGCAGGATTCTATCAAAATCCTAGAGAACATAGGCAGTAACCTCTTTGACATCAGCCACAGCAACTTCTTTAAAGATGCGCCTCCAAAGGCAAAGGAAACAAAAGCAAAAATGAACTTTTGGGACTTCATCAAAATAAAAAGCTTCTGCACAGCAAAGGAAACAGCCAACAAAACAAAAAGACAACCCACATAATGAAAGAAGATATTCACAAATGACACGACAGACAAAGGGCTGATATCCAAGATACATAAAGAATTCCTCAAACTCAACAACCAAAAAAATGATGATCACATCAAAAAAATGGGCTGAAGTCATGAACAGATACTTCTCCATAGAAAACATACAAATGGCTAGCAGACACATGAAAAAATGTTCATCATCATTAGCCATCAGGGAAATTCAAATCAAAACCACACTGAGATACCACCTTACACAAAGTTAGAATGGTCAAAATGAACAGAACAGGAAACAGCAAATGTTGGAGAGGCTGTGAAGAAAGGGGAACCGTCTTACACTGTTGGTGGGAATGCAAGTTGGTGCAGCCACTTTGGAAAACAGTGTGGAGATTCCTTAAAAAATTAAAAATAGAGCTACCCTATGACCCTGCAATTGCACTACTGGGCATTTACCCCAAAGATACAGATGTAGTCAAAAGAAGGGCCATGTGTACCCCAATGTTCATAGCAGGAATGGCCACAATCGCCAAACTGTGGAAAGAGCTAAGGTGCCCTTCAACTGATGAATGGATAAAGAAGATGTGGTCCATATATCCAATGGAATATTACACCTCCATCAGAAAGGATGAATACCCAACTTTTGTATCAACATGGATGGGACTGGTGGAGATTATGCTGAGTGAAACAAGTCAAGCGGCCAGTCGAGGATCATAGAGTTTCACTTACTTGTGAAGCATAAGGAGTAACATGGAAAACAGTGAAAGAAGGAAAGGAAATGTGAACTGGGGTAAATCAGAGAGGGAGACAAAGCATGAGAGACTTTGAACCCTGAGAAATAAACTAAGGGTTTTGGAAGGGAGTGGGGTTGGGGAATGAGTGAGCCTGGTGGTGAGTATCCATGAATTGCATGGAGCACTGGATGTGGGACATAAACAATAAATCTTGGAACACTGAAAAAATAAAATACATTAGAACTAAAAAAAAAACAAACAAAACTGTGAAATATAATCATGAACTATACCTTTAAATAGATTTTCAGTTCAGATTATAAGTAACATCGTTCTTAAAATCTGAATGTTATTAATAGTTCAACAACAGAATTTCAAAAACAATCATTTAGATTATATAGTATATAATTTAGGAATATAAAAACCTCAAATATTATATAGTACTACAATCTGCTAAAATGGTCTTCAAAACACAGTTCCATGATCTCAGAAATACATGTTTAATGTTAGTTCTGATGCTGTGAAATGAAAACATAAATATACATGATACACTTTGTTTAAATTGTATTTATAATTTCTGTTCCTACTTGCTGTCAGTAGGATCGTACAAACTTTCAAATGCATGAACTCTTGTCAGGTAAGAGATGAAGCTGGTTTCCTGCTTATCCTCTTTTACCTGAATATATACCTGAAATGGACGATCATGAGACTTTTGTCCATGTCAACCTTACCTTTAGTACATACCAATCAGAAGGAAAAATTATTTAAAATAAAATTTAGGGTGCTTGGTGGCTCAGTGGGTTAAAGCCTCTGCCTTTGGCTCAGGTCATGCCCACACTGGGCTCTCTGCTCGGCGGGGAGCCTGCTTCCTCCTCTCTCTCTGCCTGCCTCTCTGCCTACTTGTAATCTCTCTCTCTGTCAGGTAAATAAATAAAATCTTCAAAAAAATAAAAATAAAATAAAAATAAAATTTAGATCACAAATCAAGAACTATGAAATATAAATAATGAAACTTTGCACAAAGATATACATATAACAGGCATCATTTAAAACACTGAAATGAGGGTGCCTGGGTGGCTCAGTTGGTTAAGTGGCTACCTTCAGCTCAGGTCATGAACTCAGAGTCCTGTAATTGAGCCCCGCATCGGGTTTCCTGCTCAGTGGGGTGTCTGCCTGTCCCTTTCCCTCTGCCCCTCACCCTGCTCACGCTTGCTGTCTCTTGCTCTGCTCTCCCTCAAATAAAATCTTTAAAAAAAAAAAAATAGTAAAAAAAAAAAGACCACACAACACTGAAATGGTTAGAGTTGAAAGACAGACAGAGAGAAGTAAAACACTGACATAATAAGGTGACTTAACCAAGAACTCACTACTACAACCAATCTGAAAAACTACTACTGGCCAAAGACGGTATCTTTATTAGGGAACTGTAATCTCTTACGTGGACTCTTCATGCCCTGATACATTTCAGTAAGGTTAGAGAGCAGTTTGCCTGTATGCCTTTTTACAAGAGAACAACTACCTGCCAAACTTATGTGTAAAGTTGAGTAAGACAATTAATGTCTCTAGGTTTATGTTCTTATTTCTAGTGGGCATGACTATAAGCTACTTCCCACAACTCAAATTTTATTTTATAAAATCATAATCTTAAAACAAATGAACAAAAATTTAAGTGTCTCATATATACAAAGAAAGGAAGACAGAAAAGGTTAAAAATTTAATCCTATTCAAATACACTATGAACATCCTACTTTGCAAAAAGCAAGCAACAGAAGTGAATGAAAGGAAGACTAGAATACAAAAATGAAAACTTACTAAGTCAGGACTGGGATTTTCTTCTATTTTCCTTTATTTTCTAAATTTTAAGTGTTATACTTTTTAAATCCCAGGTCTGTGGATTAAAAATGGAGATTTTATAGGAGACAGAAAGAAACAAATGGGATACACCAAGACACTTCTCTCAATGACCTGTAAAACAGACTTAATCAATCAATACAGATATTATAAATTTGGATATATAAGGAATGTCCCATGTATACTACAAAGTGTTACATAACCTTTCCTTTACAGCAGAAGTCGTACATAAAACTATAGGGAATATACTTTGCTTATTAACAGTGTATTTTTTAAAATGTCTTTCCAAAGGCATACACAATTTTTTAAAAGATTTTATTTATTTATTAGAAAGAGACAGTGCATGCACACATGCACAAGCTTGGGGGGGGGGGGTTGGCAGAGGGACGGGGAGAAGCAGACTCCCCAGTGAGTAGGGCTCAATCCCAGGACCCTGAGATCATGACGTAAGCCCAAGGCAGATGCTTAAGCAACTGAGCCACCCAGGCACTCTGGCATACTCAATTTTTATAAAAGCACCTTAGAAAGGACATTAATAAATGCATAACGTATTCCTCCATTTTAAAAAATAATCATAATAATAACTATAATAATAATAACTTGCCCCATATATAATCTTCCAAAATTATTCAGTTTACTTTAGGACTTGCAAAATCAAAATACAGCACAAAAACTAACCTTACATAGGGCACAGGGTCATTCTGAATCATATTAAGTAGCCACTGCAGTTCTTCATAACTTCTGTCCACTGAAAATAAAAATAAATATATGTATTTAACTATAACAAATGAAGAAATGAGTGAAAAGGAAAGATTTAGACGTAATATTTAGGGCTATGCCTTAGCTTTATTTCAAATCAGAGCTGAAGGCTATAGGCAACTTCTTACACTTTTTATGAACTAGACCCTTTGTAAACTTCACTGGTATTATGTTACATATAGCAAAATATAAAACAAGACCAAGTGCCTATTTTTCGCTAATGCTCACATCAATGACAAATACAACATAAAGCAAATTATGATTTATTAAGATCCCTAAATAGATAAGTAACTCTAAATGCACAAAATATATTCAAATAAAATTGTTTCTAGATGCTTAAACCAAATTAATAGGAAAATTTTATACCCTTTGGTATCCTAACTATATTATAGTAACCTATACGAAATACTGTTTTTAGCCAAGTGGTTTCTTTCATTTAAGACTAAAGAGCAGTCTTCACTCTCCAATATAGTGCTATAAATATAAATGACCTGGATAAAATCATTCATTAGCAATTTCCATTTACCTTTTCAATAAGTTATGCTTTTGATTTAAAAAGCTTTATTATCAGAATTTTATTTCTGCTATCTTCTATTTTTCATATTTTTTCATTTTTCATATTTTTTCATTTTTTCTAATGATCCACATTTATGGATAATACTGAAGCACCTCTCAATTATACTTATTAACTTAGCATTATTTTGGAAATCACAATATTAGCATTCTATTTCATTTCAGGTAATATTAATTCATAAAATCTTCGTATTTATGGGACAGTAAACATCACTCATATAATTGGGAAAGATACTGGCATATTTGGTAAATCTCAGGATGTCTAGATTTCACAAACCGGTAAAATGTCAAAACAAAATAGGAGACTGACAGATTACATTTTTTTACTTGACAAAACATCCATTAAAAAAATAACTATTTTCACCATTTCTTTTTAAAAGATTTTTAAAAATTTTATTATTTATTTGACAGAGAGAAACACAGCTAGAGAGGGAACACAAGCAGGTGGAGTGAAAGAGGGAGAAGCCGGTTTCCCATGGAGCGGCAAGCCTGATGTGGGACTTGATCTGAAGTGAAGGCAGATGCTTAACGACTGAGCCACCCAGGCACCCCTTCACCATTTCTTAGGAGAAAAAATTATTGTTACCCTCAATAAAAAGAACAAATGACAGTTCTTTCTGAACTTAGCGCAACATATATAATATACACATTATTTTGTTCTGACACTTTTATAATTTGACTATACATACATACTTCTATTGAAAGTCATAAAAAAAGATAAAGATTTGAGTATATTTCCTCTACAGTGTAAAAATTAACCAGTACCTATTAAAGAACTTCCTGCACTCCTTCCTCTTTCCATAGTCAGAAGAGAAGTATAACATACTCTAACTTCTTTACTCTTCCCAAATTTTAGCATGATAATCTGAACTTCTATCTGTAAATTAAATTATATATTTCTTATAGTTGCATATTATTTCTTAACTTTTTAAAGGATTTTATTTATTTGAGAGAGAGAGAGATCATGACCTGGCGGGGGACAAAGGGAGAAGGAGTGTGTAAGCAGACTCACTGTTGAGTGAGGAGCCCAACTTGGGCCTTAATCCCAGGACCGCGAGATCATAATCTGAGCCAAAGTCAGATGCTCAACCTATTGAGCCACCCAGGCACCCCTGTTTATTATAAAGGATTGTTTTTGAGGGGCGCCTGGGTCGTACAGTCAGTTATGCCTCTGACTCTTGGTTCTGGCTCAGGTCATGGTCTCAAGGTCATGAGAACAAGCCTGTATGGAGCTCCTGCCCAGTATGGAGTCTGCTTAAGATGCTCTCTTCCTCTGCCCTCCTACCCCACCAAATAAATACATCTTTTTTAAAAGAATTATGTTTGGGCACCTGGGTGGCCCAGTGGGTTAAACCTCTGCCTTCGGCTCGGGTCATGATCTCGGGGTCCTGGGATCGAGGCCCACATTAGGCTCTCTGCTCAGCAGGGAGCCTGCTTCCTCCTCTCTCTTTGCCTACTTGTGATCTCTCTCTGTCAAATAAATAAAATCTTAAAAAAAAAATAAAAATAAAAGAATTATGTTTGAAGTTTGCATTAAATTTTCTAACCATGTCATTAACAAACATTTAAACTTAGTTCTTTTTTTTTTCTTTTTTTACAAGCATAGTCACTCATCACTGGGTCTTTCATTTCACACTTTCATCAATTTTGAGTTATTATTTGAATCACTTCCAGCTCAGCTGAAAATTCTTTGGGAATTTTGTTTTAAAGAATGTTACACAGGAGATGTTCTTCTAAATCTTTAAGACTGTATGAGTGACAACCTGGCAAAAAAGAGAAGGTAGGATTGGAGTTTTCCCTAAACATTACCATTAGCCATTTGTTCACTGTCTTTTGAACTCTTCATATTCTGGAACAAGTCACAGGCCACAGGCCAATCATTATTCTTTTATCCTGTACAATAACTAGGTTCTGATATTCCTAGGAACTTATACACTTTTTCTTTAACCTTAAAATTTTAAATTTTATCAGACTCTACCTTAAAAAGTTTCAATTTTGGGGCGCCTGGGTAGCTCAGTTGGTTGGGCGACTGCCTGCGGCTCAGGTCATGATCCCAGAGACCCGGGATCGAGCCCCACATCGGGCTCCCTGCTCGGCGGGAAGCCTGCTTCTCCCTCTCTCACTCCCCCACTCCCCCTGCTTGTGTTCCCTCTCTAGCTGTGTTTCTATCAAATAAATACAATCTTGAAAAAAAAAAAAGGTTTCATTTCACTCTTTCAAAGTATTCTATTTTGGATTACTGCTTTCTTTCTACCTGCTCTATTCTTCTTAACTGAATTCTTAACATTTCCATCTCTTTATTTTTCTGCCCTGTATTTCTTTAAATGTTTTGAATATGTAATATTCTTAGTCATTTTTTGGTCTTAACGGTTTTTTCAACTTCAAAAAGCCTGTTCTAATCCCCTATACTGAGGCTCCTGTGTATCTATCTCACTGTACTTCCACAGATACAAATTTGAAAGGTACAAGATGTTTTCTTGAGTCCTCAGTCAGAAATTTCCCAAAAAGCTTCTTTTAGTTTTAATAACATGTAATTAAAGATATGGAGTAATACACTGACTTCTTAGACCAAAAATATCTATCTTTAATTTTATTCTTTCCCTCACTTAGTCTTATACAAGTTCTACATTTACCAAAAATTCTTTCTAAAGAATTTAAAATTTAAATATCTATTTTGTTTGTAACAGGAAACCGCAATAACTAAGATGGCTTTAAATATTTAGGAAACATTTCCTTCTAAAATGATATAAGCATATGCTTCTAAAGTATTACCTTTGGTATAATCAACAACTGCTTCCAAAGCTGCTATCCTAATGTCCACAAAGTGGCCATACTCTGCATAAGATTTAAAAAGAGCTGGATCACTTGGCACATGTCCATTCTTCTGAAGCACACGTATGGCTCTCAAACAACTAGGGAAAAGAGTATTTACAGTTAAATATTTCTATAAAAATATTTTGAAGCAAACTTGTTTTCCAGGCATTAGGAATCAATCTGCAACAGCAAACTGAAAAACTGATGTGATCTGAATCATCTTTTAATTTTGTAACATTAATTTTTTGGAATAATTTAGTCAATAACATCATGGAAAGTAAGAACTGATGATATCTGAACTACTGTACCAACTTTTTTTTTAGCAAACTCCTAAAGAAATAGAAGTTTTTGATAGCCATATACAAACAACTTGATAGATGTGAAGTCATCTAAATAAGAAGCTTAACAATACAGAGATGTTTGTAGTATAGCCAAGCCAATGGCATAAAAACATTTTGCGAACATCAAAAACAATGCTTATGAAGAAGTTCTGATGACATGAGAAAGTGTTTCAATATAAGCAGAATACAAAAATTTATATATATGATATATATCACATGTTAAAAATGTATTTAGTTATAAGAGGAAAAAATTTAGAAGGCCATTCTCCAAAATAGTAAAAATACATCTGTGATGCTACAATGATATAGGATTTTAATTTTCTCTTTTATTTATTTCCTGATTTCCTACAATTAAAGTAATTTCTATTATAAAAGCAACTAACTTTTATTATACCTGACAGTGATGGTGTGTCTATAACTTGGAAGAAGTTTTTCCATATTCAAAAACCTGGTGATTTCTTCAAGAATGAGCCGCACATCTGGATTTAAGTTGTCCAAAGTTCGAACTTCATTATTCACACTGACTGCAGGTGTAACAGAGTTGGCAAGGGCATCAATCATTTCAGCACGATAATAGTTATCTGAAAACTAATCCAAAAATAAACACAAGAAATAAAATTCACACTTCTGTTCAAAAATTAATAGAATAAAATATTTATAACTTCAAAACAGAATTTATCAGAAAACATAATCAATTCTCTGATAATTATTTAACTGTGTCTTTTGTGTAGTTATATACTGGGAAAAACAGTAACTCACTAATTAGTAATTCATTAGTTTACTCAACTAGTATTTACTGCATATGAGAGTAACCTAACTAGATTCCTCTCAAAGGAAGACCACAGGCCACAAAGCCTGCTGGCAACACAGATCTTGAAATCAGCTATTTAGCTCTACTCTCACATATAAATTTATAACCAAGAATCACCAGATATTTGAGGAAAGTATCAACATAAAAAAGGAAGACAAGAACAAACACAAGGAAAAAAGCAACCTGTTGGAAAGCATTTGCAAGGAAAAGAAAACTGGTAAAAGGGAAGAAAATCCAAAAACTACCATGAACATAGTTTGAGAAATAACCAAAGATATGCCTTTCAACGGCATAACATATTTTTTTAAAAAAATGCAGAGATTCAGAATCAAAATTAAACTGGAATATAAAATTGAAAAAAAGTTCCTGAAATTCTAAGCAAAAAGGAGGATACAAGTAAAAAGAAAAATAAACTAAAGGTCTGGTATAGAAGACGTAACATACAAACAAGAGATCTAGCACGAGAAGCAAAGAAAAGAGAGGAGACAACCATCCAAAACAATTTCTAAATCCATATCCCAGTCAACTCCCAGAGAAGCAGTTTATTGAAAGGCAATCTAGGGTGGCTGTATTTAGCCTGGAAATTTGAATATGGAACAATTAATTTTATCATCGGGTAAAAGTTATTTCAGGAATATGGTGCTCAAAGCAGAATTCCCAGATTGCATTTCCTGTGTAATTTTAAACTCTCAACCTCTTTGTTTTGTTTTCATATGTTAACTGCAGAATAAGTAAGGTTTAAAGAAATTAAGGTAGGTGAAATCACTCTAAAGTAAAACTATACTGGGGCTACCATGATTTAAATTATATAAGCACCCTCCCAAAACAAGAACTGACATAAACAATTTTACAAAGTATTTCCCCATTTCATCTGAATATAATCTTGATTTGATATCATCTGAAATCCTAACCTTACATCTTCAAATGAAAGAAATTCATGTGTAGAGGAAGAAAAAAACACTATAAATGAAAGTCAAAACAAACCAGAAGACTAGGAAAGAAAGAATCTTGGAAAGAAAAAAAATCTATCAACTATAATGTACTTTTTTTTTTTTTTTAAAGATTTTATTTATTTGACAGACAGAAACATAGCCAGAGAGGGAACACAAGCAGGGGGAGTGAGAGAGGGAGAAGCAGGCTTCCCGCCGAGTAGGGAGCCTGATGTGGGACTCGATCCCGGGTCTCTGGGATCATGACCTGAGCCGAAGGCAGTCGCTTAACCAACTGAGCCACCCAGGCGCCCCTATAATGTACTTTTTTCTTTTTTTTCATCTTCAAAAATATTTTACTGCTTCATATATCTTAAGGTTGTCCAGATATTTTTGTTGTTGTTGTTTGTTTATTTATTTATTTATTTATTTATTTATTTATTTATTTTTATTGTTACTTAATTTTTTTTTTTCCCAGTGTTCCAAGATTCATTCCCCATTCCCCACACCCAGTGCTCCACGCTTTAGGTGTCCCCAGTACCCTATAATGTACTTTTAAAGCACTAATTTTTCAAGGACTCTTTTTAGTTTAAATCATTTGAATGTTATTTTACTGACCTGAGGAAAAATTGGTCTTCCTGATTTTCATTATTAATCACCATTTTTTAATAAACATACTAGTCACTTTTTCTTTACTGTTGTGATGTTTCATTAACTGTTCAAGATTTTGACTTATCTGCCATATCAGATACACATGTCTTTATATGTCCTGTTCCTTCTTCCTGGAATACCACTGGGAAAATCCTATTCACCTTTAGGACTCAGTTTGAAAGTCACCACTTATATAAAACTTCCCTGAGTTTTTCTCTCTATACCTTTTGGAAGGCACTACTTTCTCTGAATTCCCCTAGAAAAACTCTGTACACATATTTCCACTATGGATGATGGTTAACTGTTTACTTGTCTGATTTCCCCACTAGACTGAATCTGTAAGAGTCCAGAATCAAACCATGATCTACAGCAGTTGTTCAATAGATGTTTAATGAGAACAAAATTCTGGAGACCATCTACCAACTCTTCTTTCTGTTTAACACAGTACACTGCCTAGCATAGCATACATGTTCAAAAAAATTTGCTGATTGTTAGAATAACAAGATGAAATGATTTTGAAGCACAGCACTCAACAGCTATTTGCTAAATAAATAAATATACATTATGATAAAAAAACAAAAATAGAGTTAAATTTATTAATGAACAAATTATCCCTAGAGGAAACTGTTTTCTGTGCATCACATGGTAATAAAAAAAAGGAATAAAAAATAATTGGGCTGTCAGACTTCACCAAAACAAGTTTTGGTGACAAGTTGGCTTCCCAAAATCTGATGCACTACTATTTCCACATTACAACAGGTATGAGGAACATTTAAAAAACTAATTAAAAAACAAAACAAAAAACAACCAATCTTGGGTTGTCTTTCACTGGTTATTATAATAAATCATATTTGCATATTTCTATCTCAAGAAATTTCAAGTATCTTGGACTCAACAATGATTTCATGGTCTAAGTATTTCTTTTTTATTTATTTATTTATTTATTTATTTATTTATTTGACAGAGAGAGAGAGAGACAGATCACAAGTAGGCAGAGAGAGGAGGAAGCAGGCTCCCTCCTGAGCAGAGAGCCTGATGTGGGACTCAATCCCAGGACCCTGAGATCATGACCTGAGACAAAGGCAGAGGCTTTAACCCACTGAGCCACCCAGGCGCCCCTAAGTATTTCTTTAAAAGAAATGTCACTAGGTAGTTTTATAATATTCGTTAAGGTATCTTACCTTATTTTTTCTGTTGTCATTGTACTTAATTAAGTCTAAAATGAATGTTAAGACTTCTTTGGGACAAAGGTTGTGAACATCTCTCAATAAAGCCATTGCAACAGGCATAGTCTACAAAACAAACAAAAAACTTTTTAAACATGTAAATACCTCTTTCATTACTACAATTAATTTTAGTATATGCAGAAAAGGGTTACTCCAGGACTGACCTAGGTATCTGGATAGAGCTTACCCCTCTGATTCCCACCCCTTCTCACTCACTGGGAACATGTGAAACATTGCAAGAGGAGAGCAGGGTAAGAAATCCAGGGGAGAGTAATCTGTAGCCTGTGTGCCTTTGTCTTCATTTGGTGGAGTAAATCATATGTCATATAAATTATATAAATGCAGTTCTGCGTCTTACAGTGGAAAAGGAATGAGTTTTAACACTAAACAGACTATTCTTCAAGTCCTACTCTACTACCAGTTGCTTAAGAATCTTGCTTCCTCACAACCATTTTTAGGACTAGCTGGTACAGTGGCTGGAAGCATGTAACAGACAGGAAAAGAGGTCACTCATTAGTCTGAGAGATACTGATTCTGCAGTACCACTCCACTTTCAACTAAAGAAAAATGGTATATTATCCAAATCCAGCCTAACTTTCCCCTTTCAGATTTTCCCAGGGAATTTTCCTAAAAATGGAACCCTGACTCACACAGTAGTAATCTTTAACAGTAAAACCAAGCTATTTAAACTCAAGAAAGAACCACAGATGAAGTCATCACAGTCCTCAGGACCCGGGGAGATTTGGACTATGCTCTCATCTGATTCAAAATAAACAGTATCTTCTAAACTTGAGGACAAAAAGGAGGGTAAGCTCCTTTGCTTGCATGAAGGAGCAGAAGCAATAGGACAGTCAGTGTTACAACAGTGTAACAAAAGACAGTGTTCATGCTGTAGAATTGAAGGAAAGGCTCTTTTCCACAGAAATACCTGTCCTATGCCTATTCTGTCCTTATGGGACTCAAGTGTGACTTAGAGTAATCTTTTCTCTCTTTTCTGGCACCAGAAGTATTATGGGAAAGAAACTGGTCCACAAGCATTAATTTTCCAACTTTTTTGACCACAACCCACAGTAAGAAATATATTTACATCCCAATTCACACACACATAAATGTCATATATACGAATTAAAAAATAAAACCACAAACACTTTACACCTATCCTTATAAGATATGTTGCATTCTGATACTGCCTACTGTTATACTTAAAACAACAACAACAACAACAAAAAAAAAACCCAAAACTTACAAATTGATCTCATTCCCCTCACTAATGGGACACAACTCCCAATATGAAACATGATATAAGGTAATACGGACACACCATGGCACAGTGAAGGGAACATACTGACTGGGTAGACACAGAAATTAACTTGTCGCCATACCATGAATTAATGAAATGGCAACAGAGAGCTGAGGAACAAGTACTAGAGAACGTTCAGTTCTTTAAAATGATATGCCACCTAGACTTCTTTGATTACACCAATATTGGCTTTCCCCAAACCTGTTTCATCCTGAATCTGTCTGGCTGATGAAATTCACTATAATTGTATCATGACTTCTACTTTCAGCAGGTACCTAAAAGTTAGTGGGTAATCTTTTACTTCGCTCGCTACCACATATAAATCTCACCTTACCTAAGATCCCCTTCAACATCTATCATTTTACCCACTTCCAATTTGCTTCCCACCTGTCTCAGAAAAAGGAATGTTCTTATCTTTTCTAAAGTTAACCTCCCAACTGCGTCCCATCCACTCCTAATATCTTCAGAATTTACTTCACCTTCTCTTTTTTATATTTACTTGCTCCCACTTGAATATTTCATCTCACCCTTTCCAGAGATTCCTTTCTCTGTGCCAAACATGCTTCAAGTTTCTTCTTCCTTTATAAAAAATTAACCCAAAATGTCTACTTCTTAATTCTGCTTTATCCTTGACATGTCTTTCTCATACTCTTCAACGCCAAAATCATTAAATAGGCTTTGTTAAGTTTTTTCTACTTCAACTTCACTCCTCTTTCTAGTTTGATCTACTTAATCTGATCTCTGCCTTTATTACATATTTTATTTTGGGGGGGAGGGAGATATATATATATATTTGTAGAGAGAGAAGGAGGGAGAGAGAAAGAAGGAGGGAGGGAGAGAGGGAACAGGGAGGAGGAACAGAGGTAGAGGGAGAAAGAATCTTAAGCAGGCTCCACACCTAACAGAGTCCAATGCTGCACTCGATTTCACCTGAGGTTCTGAGATCACAAACTGAGCCAAAATCAAGAGGTGGATGCTTAACTGAGTAAGCCAACCAAGCACCCCAGCCTTCATTATTATTTTTATTATTAAATTACTCAAAACATTTTACAAGTGATTTGCAAACTGCCCAAACACTGAAAATCCCGCCATTCCCACATCCCCGCTTCCTAAACAGTGACACCACTACACCACTGTGACTTTCTATATTATCATATATAAAAAATTTACTATATGATATAGTATAAAAGCACTTTACATACTTGGTCTATTTGATTTATAGAAAGAAAAATTTTACAATTGAGTAAACTGAGGGTTACACGGTGAAGAAACTTGTTCTCATGCAAACTGCCTGTGAGAGCAGAGTTAGGATTGAAACCAGAGATGGGTACTGTACTTGTCTCTCTCAGAAGGACTTGTCCACCTTCTAGAAGGACTGCCATCAGAAGGACTCACTCATAACTCCATCCCCCATGTAACCGAAAGGTCAAAATTATCCCTTCTGTTTACTTTAGTATAAATGTTTGAGAGCTACTTACGCATAGCTCATAAACTCAATGAACAATCAAATTTGGGGAACATTTTTTAAAAAGATTTATTTGTTTTTGAGAGAGAAAGAGAGAGAGAGCATGAGCGGGGACAGGGGCAGAGGCAGAAGCAGACTCCCCGCTGAGCAGGAAACCTGATTCAGGGTTCGATCCCAGGACTCTGGGATCATGACCTGAGCTGAAGGCAGACCTCCAATCAACTGAGCCACCAGGTGCCAAGGGGGAACATTTTGAAGAATCAAACACAGAACAAAGGGTAAACGTTTTCTAAAAAAAAGTAAACACACCTGTTATTTAAAAAGTCCCTAAATTAAACTGAGATACACAGATAACAGCATAAAACAACTGTAACAAAGTAGAAAGTAAAGTGTACCTTCTGTAGAAAATAGCTTTGAAAGCTCATAAAGTTGTTTGTTTTCACAATGTTTGGACAAGTTTTGCAACAAAACATTCTAGTAAAGAGTGACTTCATGGCTGGTGGTCCTGTCCACGTGCTCACCATTGAATTTGCAATCTGCAAATAATTAGAACGAAGTAAATTCCATCACCACTGAAAACATATTTTTAAATAAATAAAATAGCGTCTTAAAATGTATTACTACAATTGGATTTGTTTTCAACAATTTCAATTCTCAGAAATATAATATATTTGAGCCTTTTATTACCATTTCCAATTAACTCACCTCCCCCCCAATTCTTTTGTACACTTTTAACTATTTTCTGTAATTTCTAAGTTGGAGCACTCTTTTATGTTTTAAAAAACATGTTTACAAAAGGCTTCTAGTCTGAATAAGTTTGTCCTTATATATATAATTCTAACACTTTAAATTATCATATATACATTTTAACACTTTAAATTATCAAACAGAATCATCACCATGAATTTTAAATAAGGTTTTAAAATCTACCCTAACTGAATATAGAATTTTAACACTTCAAATTATCAAATATATAATTCTGTTATATAAAATACATATTATATAACTCTAACACTTCAAATTATTAAACAGAATCATCACCATGAATTTTAAATAAGGTTTTAAAATCTACCCTAACTGAAAAATAAGCCAAGTACAGTGCTAATGTTTAAGTCTGCAAGAATGTTCTACAGAAAAACCATATCTTGCTACTGAAACTTTTAGCATAGATAGTATGTCTGAAAAGAATGAATTTATAATTTTAAATAAGTCTATAATTTCATGGACCTGCTAAGAATTTAGCATGTAAGAATCACAAAGATCTTTATAGAAGCAATGAAATTACATCCTTAGCAGATGCTCTATCAAAGAACACCAAGTTGTCCCTCATGTATGTGAGTAGGATGTAGCAATGCAACTACTCAACAGTGACCATTAAAGACAAAATGAATCTAAACCATTACAATCTTCGAAGATGTTGGTTGGGCAAATGGATTTTAGCAGTGAGGAAGGCAGGTCACTAAATAGGAATGAACCTATTATCAAGATGTTTTTTAAATACCTGGAACCCAGTATTTCTGGTCAAATTTTTGTCTGCATTTTTCTGGTTTTCATTTGTTCTACCTTCAGTTTTTTTTGCATCTAAAGAAAAATATTTAATTTTCTTAATAAATTAACTTTTCTAGCATGTGAAATTATAGAACCTATCATTTTAAGTTATATATCACATATATTGGTTATTAAATTCATACCAACATTCATATAATCACCACAGCAGGATAGTTCAGATGAACTGATTTCCTACACTATTATGTAAAACACCACTCAAACTAAGGAATTTCTTGCCAAATACATTCTGAGCTTTAACAGTACGGTTTGGCAATTCAATAAAAAGGTGAACAAACCTCTTTGAATTTTAAAATCTGACTTTTGGCTTGACAATTACAAACTTTTCTTTTTAAGGTTTTATTTATTATTTGACAGAGAGAAACACAGCTAGAGAAGAAACATGCACAAGGTGAGTGAGAGAGAGAGAAGCAGGCTTCCCGCGGAGCAGAAAGCCCAATATGGGCCTCAATCCCAGGACTCTGGGATCATGACCTGAGCCAAAGGCAGACGCTTAACAACTGAGCCACTCAGGTGTCCGACAATTACAAACTTTTAATGCATTATCTATTTTCAGATCAAACATTTTTCTTTCGAATCAGTCTTATTAAACACATTTGGAAAAAACTTTCAAGGGACTAGCTACCAAGTAAAATTAGAAACTATAGTAAATGCTAATTTGTTTTCAGATTTTTTTCATTTTTTGTTTTTTTTAATAGGCAGTTGTCATGTTTTCTTTCTACTATGCATCATCTTACCTTTGCGAGGCAGAAGCAAGCAGACATTCTTACTCGGTAGAAACACTGCTCTTGTTCTAATATGTCAGTGAGTGCAAGGCGAGATGCTGGCGTAGGGAACTTCTCCAAGGCCAGAATGGACTCCTGCTGTGCAACAACGTCCCTCTCATAGCGGAGCTGGTACTGCCACATGAAATCGGCTTGCTCAAACTCCACTTTCCTTAGCACTGACATATCTGGGTCTATCCTTATCCACAGCAAGGGGGAATCAGCACTGAGAAAATAAAATTTTCTTTTTAATTTGTTTCAATTTTATATATTTATAAAAAAAACAAAGCACTTATTAAACAGACCCTCTCTTCTATGTAATATTCAAGACTACCTAAACTTTTACTATATTTTTAATCACATTGGCAACATTCTCATTACCTTTAATGTATTTCAAACTTTCTCACAATAGCTAATCTTTATTAATCTCGCTTAAAAGATCTCCAAGGGTAAGAAGACAGCTGTCACAAAGAAATTTCATCTGAAAATATTAATTGGGGATTCTGATTTGTGATTATATGTTGTGAAAAAAAAGAATGAAATCAAATTTCTTCATTTCGTGGCCTATAGCCTGACTATGGCTATAAATACCATCATTTTTTGGAATCAATCTAGACAAAGAAATGAATTTATTTATTTTACTAAATTAACTGATTTTTAATACTGTTTTTTTTTAAATGTTAGATTCATGATCATCTTTTTCAAATAGCAAGTTCTGAAACCATAGTTCAGAAGCATATCATGAATTTATCCTCCCATACTTGTCAAACTAACTCGCACAGTTTAAAAAATCTAGCCTATGCCGACACCGTCATCAAAAGAACTACCTAAAATACTACTTTAATTCACCAAATACTAGTGGGTGCTTACTACAGGAAAGGCACTTGATATGGAAAAAGGTATATAAATGGTATATAAACAACAGTAATATGTGGCAACCAAGCTAGCAAATAATTAGATGTTTTATTTAAAAAACCACACAGGCACAATGTGGATGAGCAAAATGAAGTCTGAGCTATAGTATTTTTAAAAATTAAACACTGCCAATCATTAAATATTACCACAAAAAATTTAGAACAATGATTTTTAAATTGTATTTTGAAAGCACAGGGAGCCTCAAAATGCCCTGAAGCCTTGCCAAAGACAAAAAGGATCTGGATCATCTGAGAACTCCCTAGAAACACAGACTATCAGGACCCACTAGTGAAGTACTAGATCAGAGACTGCATTTTAAAAAGATCCACAAGTGACTGACATGCACATTATAGTTTGAGAAACACTGCATTTCTATGGACTTTCCAAATTTTAAAAGCAGCAATTTCAACATATTTACATATTTTTAGATGTGTGTAATGAGACAAATGAGAATGCATATAATATTATATTCTTAAACTTAAGTAACTAACTTACTCCATCGCAGAAAGATCCATGTCAACTTCTTCTCCATTCATCAGTGGAATTTTTTTCTTCTTATTCCTACATTTAGGGAAAAGTTAAGTTTACAAATTGTGACATTTCCAATTCTGAAAGGAAATAAGGAACAACTGAAGTTCAAAATAAAAATTTCAGGCAATGTTTAAAACAGTTTGAGGAAGAAGAGAGCGAATGTAATGGAATTTAAACACACGCAAAAAATCTCTTTTGAAGCTGATGGGAATGAAGTCAATGATACTGAAAAATGTCTTTATGATGAAAGCTTAACAAAAAGCAAAAATATGTAACTAAATGCCAGGTTAAAACATAGATATACTTCTAAGAAGTGGTAAGCTGCAATTTTACACAGAAAAGATCAATCTATCAACAAAGAAATCCTTTATAAAAAAAACTAAAAAAATAACCAGGACTGAAATTAGACATAAATAACTTTGAACATGTGCCCTGTGTGCAAGGAGCTATCCCATACAAAACAAAGTATGTGATTAACTATAAAACATCTTAATAATATTGACACATACAACTGATTAAATATGAAAAAGATTCAGGATAAGCCCCCCAAAAAGCAACAGCTTCTATGCATATTATTCTTGAATCATAAAATCTACTGGATATAACCTAAAAACTTGGGAGACCACAAATTAAAACAGGAACAGAGAATGGTCTTCCTGTGTTCCTCACAGAATACCAAAGAATACCCAAAGGACATACTGTTACCATAGAGAAAAAAGGCCTGAGGAAATGTTATGAAAAGGGTAGCAGTAGAATGTTCCCAATTTCCAAGGTAGACAGAACAAAAGGAAAGGGAAATTTCAGCCTGGACTAAGAAAGAATTTTTGCAAAGGAAAAAGTGGTTTCAGGGAAATTTCAGAATCAAGTTTCTGAAGGCCATCAAAATCAACTGATATCCTTCTCTGTCTGATATGACCTCAATATAGTCATGAGTGTAAAACTTCTGTTCCTGAAGTTCTGGTATTACTACACAATCCTCAATACACGCTAATGGCTGAGTTAAACAACAGTGGTAAAGAAAAAATATACTACACTGAAGATGAACAGTTGAACATTTCTTAAGGAAAATAACGATGCACCTTTTTGAAAGACAACAAGAAAGTTTTTTGAAGGGCACCTGGTTGGCTCAGTTGCAAGAGCATACAATTCTTGATCTTGGGGTCATGAGCTTGAACTCCATGTTGGGTACAGGATTACTTAAAGTAAATAAATAAAGGGGCACGTGGCTGGCTCAGCTGGAGGAGTATGCGACTCTTGATCTCAGGGTCATGAATTTGAGCCCCATGTTGGGTACAGAAATTACTTAAAATAAATAAGTAAGGATACCGGGAGATGGCAGAAGGCCAGGTGACCGCATTTCGGGGAGTCTCCTGAAGTGAGCTTAATTCCTGCAAAAAACACTACAGGAACACTGTGAACACCCATGAAATCAGCCTGAAATGTGATATTTCGCACTTCTGGATCACCACGGGGGACAAAGACCATCGGCAAAGAGCGACCAATTCACCTGGATAGTGGCTGATATGTTTAGCTATATATCCCCTCAACCACTCCTCGCCACAATGACTCGGAGGAGAAACATCCAACAGAAGAAGAACCCTGAGACTGCAACCCCCGGTCACAGAATTAATGGAAATGAACATAAACAATATGACAGAAATGGAATTCAGGGCAGCAATCGTCCAAGCAATGGTTAATTTGGAAAAGAACATTAGTCTCAAAATGGAAGCCATAATAACAGAACTGAAAGCTGAAGTCAGAAAGGCTATTAATGAGATGCAATCTAATTTAAATATGCTAACAGCTACAGTAAGTGCAGCTGAAGATCGTTATCAGTGATTTTAAGGACAGATGGATTAAGAAGGAGGAGCAAGAGAAGCCTTGGAGCAAACAGCAAAAATCCCATGAAAACAGAATAAGGGAAATAAATGATGCCATGAAACGCTCCAATATCAGAATTATTGGAGTCCCCGAAGGAGTTGAGAAAGAGAGAAGCCTAGAAGATATTGTTGAACAAATCACGGATGAAAATTTCCCAAATCTGGGGAATGAAACAAATGTTCATGTCCTAGAGGCAGAGAGGACACCCCCCAAGATCAATGAGGCCAGAAAAACATCCAGGCACATAATTGTGAAATTCGTGAATCATAAAACCAGAGAATATGTCTTAAGGGAAGCTAGAGGAAAGCGATCCCTTACCTATAGAGGGAGGACCATTAGAATAACATCAGACCTTTCCATAGAAACCTGGCAAGCCAGAAAGGGCTGGCAAGACAGAGTCAGGAAATTACATGAAAAAAATATGCAACCAAGGATAATGTATCCAGCAAGGTTCACTTTCAGAACGGAAGAAGAAATAAAGAGCTTCCAGGACCACCAAAATCTAAAAGATTATGCAACCACCAAGCCAGCACTACAAGAAATACTAAGAGAGGTTCTATAAAAAAGAGAAACGAACCCAAGAATGACAAAGAACAGAAATTTACACAGGTAATCTATAGAAACATGAACTTCACAGGCAACATGATGTCAATACAAACATATCTATCAATAATCACTTTCAATGTGAATGGCCTAAATGCTTCAATAAAAAGGCACAGGGTTGCAGACTGGATAAAACAACAGAACCCATCCATATGCTGTTTACAAGAGACTCATCTTGAATCTAAAGACACTTCCTGATTGAAAGTGAGGGGACTGAGGACCATCTTTCATGCCAATGGACTCCAAAAGAAAGCCAGGGTAGCGATTCTCATATCAGACAAATTGGATTTTAATCTAAAGACTGTAGTCACAGACACAGAAAGATACTACATTATTCTCAAAGGGTCTATACACCAAGAAGATCTAACAACTGTAAATATTTATGCTCCCAACATGGGAGCAGCCAACTACATAAGCCAACTGTTAAGCAAAATAAAGAATCGTATTGATACAAATACATTAATTATAGGAGATCTAAACACACCACTCTCAGCAATGGACAGATCATCTAAACAGAAAATCAACAAAGCAACAAGAGCCTTGAATAATACACTGGACCAGATGGATCTCATATATATATTCAGAACATTTCACCCTAAAACAGCAAAATACTCATTCTTCTCGAGTGCACATGGAACTTTCTCCAGAATAGACCACATACTAGGTCACAAATCAGGGCTCAACCGATACCAGAAGCTTGAAATTATTCCCTGCATATTCTCTGACCACAATGCCGTGAAATTGGAACTCAACCACAAAAAAAGTTCAGAAGAAAATCAAACACTTGGAAGCTAAAGACGATCCTGCTCAAGAATCTGTGGATCAACCAAGAAATGAAAGAAAAACTGAAACACTTCATGGAAACAAATGAGAGTTAAGATACATTGATCTAAAACCTATGGGATACAGCAAAGGCAGTCCTAAGGGGGAAATACATAGCCATCCAATCGTCACTCAAAAAAATTGAAAAATCCCAACTACACCAACGCTCATTACACCTTAAAGAACTGGAAAATCAACAAAAAATTAAACCAACCCCTCACACAAGACAGGAAATAATTAGGATTAGAGCAGAGATAAATGAATCAGAAACTAGAGATACAGTAGAACACATCAACGAAACTAGAAGCTGGTTCTTTGAAAGAATCAATAAGATCGATAAACCATTGGCCAAACTAATCCAAAAGAAAAGGGAGAAGACCCAAATTAATAAAATTATGAATGAAAGGGGAGAGATCACGACTAACACCGAGGAAATAGAAACAATCATCAGAAATTACTATCAACAATAACATGCCAATACGTTTAACAACCTAGAAGAGATGGATACATTCCTAGAAACTTATAAACTTCCAAGACTGAAACAGGAAGACATTGACAATTTGAATAGACTTATATCTAGTAATGAGATTGAAGCAGTGATCAAAAACCTCCCCAAAAACAAGAGTCCAGGACCAGACGGATTCCCTGGGGAATTCTACCAAACATTCAAAGAAGAAATAACACCTATTCTCATGAAGCTCTTTCAAAAGATAGAAACGGAAGGAAAACTTCCAGACTCTTTCTACGAAGCCAGCATTACTCTAATCCCCAGACCAGACAAAGAACCCATCAAAAAGGAGAACTTCAGACCAATATCACTGATGAATATGGATGCCAAGATTCTCAACAAGATCCTGGCCAACAGGATCCAACAATACATTAAAAAGATTATCCACCATGACCAGGTGGGTTGTATCCCAGGGATGCAAGGGTGGTTCAACACTTGGAAATCAATCAACGTGATAGAACAAATCAATAAGAGAAGAGAGAACAACCATATGGTACTCTCATTGATGCAGAAAAGGCATTTGACTAAATACAACATCCGTTCCTGATCAAAACCCTTCAAAGTATAGGGATAGAGGGAACATTTCTCAACCTCATAAAATCTATCTACGAAAAAGCTACAGCGAATATCATCCTCAACGGGGAAAAACTGACAGCCTTTCCTCTGAGATCAGGAACAAGACAAGGATGCCCACTCTCACCACTCCGGTTCAACATAGTGTTAGAAGTCCTAGCAACAGCAATCAGACAACAGAAGGAAATAAAAGGTATCCAGCTTGGCAAAGAAGAAGTCAAACTCTCTCTCTTTGTAGATAACATGATACTCTATGTGGAAAACCCAAAAGACTATACCCACAAACTAGTAGAACTCATACAACAATTCGGTAATGTGGCAGGATACAAAAATCAATGCAGAGAAATCAGTTGCATTCTTATACACTAACAATGAAAAAACAGAAAGGGAAATCAGAGAAACGATTCCATTTACTATAGCACCAAAAACCATAAGATATTTAGGAATAAACCTAACCAAAGAAGTCAAGGATCTGTACTCGAGGAACTACAGAACACTCATGAAAGAAACTGAAGAAGACACAAAAAGATGGAAAAGCATTCCATGCTCATGGATCAGAAGAATAAACATTGTCAAAATGTCTATACTGCCCAGAGCAATCTATACTTTCAATGCAATTCCGATCAAAATTTCACCAACATTCTTCAAAGCGTTGGAACAAACAATCCTAAAATTTATATGGAACCAAAAAAGACCCCGAATCGCTAAGGAATTGCTGAAGAAGAAAAACAAAGCTCGGGGCATCTCGTTACCTGACTTCAGGCTTTATTACAAAGCTGTGATTACCAAGACAGCATGGTACTGGCACAAAAACAGAGAAATAGACCAATGGAACAGAGTAGAGAGTCCAGATATGGAACCACAAATCTATGGTCAAATCATCTTTGACAAAGCAGGAAAAAATATCCAGTGGAAAAAAGACAGTCTCTTCAATAAATGGTGCTGGGAAAATTGGACAGCTACGTATAGAAGAATGAAACTAGACCATTCTCTTAGACCACACACAAAGGCAAACTCGAAATGGATGAAAGACCTCAACGTGAGGCAGGAATCCATCAAAATCCTGGAAAAGAACATAGGCAGTAACCTCTTTGACATCGGCCACAGCAACTTCTTTCAAGACACGTCTCCAAAGGCGAAGCAGACAAAAGCAAAAATGAACTTCTGGGACTTTAGCAAAATAAAAAGCTTCTGTACAGCAAAGCAGCAAAGGAAACAGTCAACAAAACAAAGAGGCAACCCACAGAATGGGAGAGGATATTTGCAAATGACACTACGGACAAAGGGCTGATATCCAAGATCTATAAAGATCTACTCAAACTCAACATCCAAAAAGAAGATGAACACATCAAAAAATGGGCAAGAGACATGAAGAGGCAATTCTCCATAGAAGACATACAAATGGCTAACAGACACATGAAAAAATGTTCATCGTCACTAGCTATCAGGGAAATTCAAATCAAAACCACACTGAGATACCACCTTATACCAGTCAGAATGGCCAAAATTAATAAGTCAGGAAACAAGCATTGGAGAGGCTGCAGCGAAAGAGGAACTCTCTCACACTTTGGTAGGAATGCAAATTGGTGCAGCCGCTTTGGAAAAGTGTGGAGATTCCTTAAAAAATTAAAAATAGAACTACCTTCAATTGCACTACCCCAAGGATACAGATGTAGTGAAAAGAAGGGCCATATGTACCTCAATGTTCATAGCAGCAATGGCCACAATTGCCAAACTGTGGAAAGAGCCAAGATGCCCATCAACAGATGAATGGATAAGAAGATGTGGTACATATATACAATGGAATACTACTCCTCCATCAGAAAGGATGAATATCCAACTCTTGTAGCAACATGGACTGGATTGGAAGAGATTATGCTGAGTGAAATAAGCCAAGTAGAGAAAGTCAAGTATCACATGGTTTCAGTTACTTATGGTGCATAAGGGGTAGTATAGAAGACAGTAGGAGAAGGAAAGTAAATGGGAAGTAGGGTAATTCAGGGAGAGAAACAAAACATGAGAGACTTTGGACACAGAAAAAAACTGAGGGACCTGGAGGGAGGGGTGGAAGGATGGGAGAGCCTGGTGGTGGGTACTGAGGGCACCTATTGCATGGAGCACTGGATGTGGGGAATGGGCAATGAATCTTAGAACACTGAAAATAAAATTTAAGTAACAATAAAAATAATAAATAAATAAATAAATAAAATTAAAAAAAAAAAGAATACTGTATAAAGGTATGGTGATACAGAGAGAAGGAGAAAGAGTAATGAAAATGCAGGGGCTTTTTATGACATATGTATTCAGCTCCTTCCTTTATAATTTAATGATCATTTCCCCAATATTTACTAGATAATAGTAAACAGATTAATAGATATTAATCCAATAAGGCTAATAACAACAAACCTAGGCAATTTGCCTTCAATTTTTCCTGTCTCCAAAGAAATCAAACTTCTATTCCACCTTCCCCTGACCCTACAAAATAAGGATTCTTAAACCTAAATTTTTAAATTAATTAACTCAAAGAATAAAAATGTCAAGAACAGAAAGCAAATAAAGAATATTTGGTAATACCAATCTAAAATAGAAGGAAGAAAAAAAGGTACCAGATAACATGTTCTCCACTTGAAACTTAGGTATACGTTAGGATTTCTATTTTGGCATATTAATCTGTGAAATTTACAGTTTAATTATCAACTGCAGTTTAAAGCTATGATTCAATGCCTACCTTCTGCTTTTGGAATGACAGGGAATATCATGCTTAAGGCTGTTTTCTTCAATTTGCAACGTATGATTGAAAGATCCATCTAACTCCTGCACTGTCACTTTAAGTGGTCCCTTTAAAAAGAAACAGCGTTTAAAGATAATGGTAGAAAAATACCATATACGTATTAAGTGTACAGGTATATTTCAAGATATAAAATAGTACTATAGAAGATTTGTATCTGGAGACACAGAAAGGTAGTTGGTGCCAAAGGAGGGAGAACTGGGATAATCCATGTCCCCTGAAATCTCCATCATAACCTCCATCACTGACAGTTGGTGTTTTCTCAGTTTCAACCTTTGCAAACAAGATCTCATTATGAAACTTCTAACTAACTCTCCACCCATAAGCCCTTCTCAAACTGAAACTGGGAAGAAGGCAATAAAAAAGGCCATTTTGGAAAAAATCTTACCACATATTTCTGAGTTCCAGGGGATGTATAATCTTGTTTTATTTCTAATTCCAAAACATTTCGTTTTCTGTTAAATGCAAAACTTCCATAAAATTTTACCACTCCACTCTGGTCTCTGAAGAATTGTAAAGGAGTTTTTGAATACTGAAATGAATATGTACTAAACAAAATAAATGACTCATTATAGTAGGTGATAACTTTCAGACACATTCTCACTAGTTCAAGGCCTGAGAGCACACTTCAGGGTAAAAACCAGGTGGCAAAGTATTCAAAATTTTTATGAAAGATGTTTCCCCATATTTAAACAAAATTTCTGAAACATTAACAAATTTGTGTTTGAAAGAAGCAAAACCACTCTACTGGGTTATTAATATAATAGTGCTTTGATTGAAAAAAAATGTAAAAGTTGAAAAGTTCCCAGATACCACTTGAGTTATGCCAACCCCCAACCACATCTAAAAGCCACCAGACCACTGCATCTTACAAGTCACCCTGCAGGCCTGTCTGGTGGATTATTTACCTCCCTCATCACCAAGCCTATTGCAATACTCACACACTAAAAGGCAATTCAAAACATGCCAAATTTTATAAGCATAAACATATATGTGTGCATCTCTCAATGATCAATAGGCACCTTACAGAAATGATTTACAATTCCTACAACTACTACTTAGCAACATAAATAGTTCTCCTTTGGTCTCCCAAATCTTTCTTTTTTCCTCCTTCCCCTGACACATATAACCTTATTCTCTCCCCATCCTTGTTGAGCTGCTCCCGAAAAGGATACACCCACTGCTTTATTAAAGGCTGGATGTCTTTGCCAGAGACATTTGAGATGGATTTCAAAAATCCAGATGTGGAAACCAACATCTGACTCCACATATGTGACTGGAACTTCTGTGAGGAAGCAGTACTAGCCAAACTTAACAATTTATTGAAAACCTGTAAGGATGAAAGTGTCATTTGGTAAGTTTGTATAACATAATACATATTGTTTTCAGTTCTGTACTATACCCACTTTGCATTATGACTTTACTACAGTCGATTACAAAGATAATAATTTAACATCTTACTATATAGGTCGATCTAGTTAAAGACTATTAGCAATAAAAGCATGCAAAGATTTAAACAGCCAGAGTATAAAACTATTCTTCCTCAAAATATAATTCAATTGTAATGATGTCCTTGCCAAACAATGAACACTGTTTTTAAGGCTTATAATAACAATAATACCTTATATAATTTATTGTATCATGTGCTTTACAAAGAAACTAAATATCTAGCAAGTTGAGAATACTCCTTAAGACTTATACAGCTCTACAAAGTTTCTTTATGGACTATTTCTCATTTAATATTTCTCGACTTTAAAGGTTAGGTGAAGGACAGGAATATTAAAGAAGCTTAATTTTAAGGCAAACATAAAATGCTTTATAAAATTACTAAATTTTAGTAGTTTATCAATGGAAATGTTATGTTTCACCTATAAGAATGTTATCAATGGAAAAAGAAAATAGCTGAGTATTTATAACATACCTTGTTTCTACTACCTCAACCACTATATCTCAACTATTTACACCAAAACTTGCTTAAAATACATGGCAGAATTTAACAGTAGCAAAAATAAACATCTTTTAGATAGGTTTTTTTTGTTGTTGTTGAAAATGTTCAACTGGCAGTTCATCCTTAATATTTTAAATAATGCTGAATACAAAATCATATGTACAAATAGGTTTTACTTTCATCCTCACATTCTAATTTTAAGTCCATGACAATCCAGCATTAAACCGGTAAAATACAGTCTACATCTAAGAAAACAAACAAAAAGCACAGATTACTTAGTGAGTAAACAGCTAATTAGTAACAGAATTCCTGCTACAACCAAGAGGCCTGACTTCTGTTCTTCAGAATAGCATTCAGATTATACATATAGAACGTATCTTTCTTTACAACTGTTAAGCCTTTAATACTTACTTGTAGCATGAATTCCATACTGATCCTATTTTCAATCAATCTCATCACAAGGTGAGCTTTACACTGAAACATAGTATAGTATTCCCAGGAAAGTGTATGTGGATGCTTTATTGAAAAGTGTAGATGAGATGCCGGACTAAAAACATAAACAACTGTACTTAATAAAACAAATTTGTATTAAATAAACAATAAGCTTATGGCCACATCATAATATAACTCAGTAATTTCTTGGTATGAGAGCAACACAAGTAAGAAACTTCTAAAAATAAATTAACTGCAAGAAAATTATGAAGTTTCATGAAAAAAATAAAGGAAAATTTAAATATACACCATGCTCCTAGATAGAAACAGTGTCAATATTTTGGTGCTCTCCAAATTCACCATTAAATTAATGTAATTCTAACCAATATCCCAAGGTTAAACCATACACACACAAAAAACATTCCAGGTGCATTATGTAACAAAAACAATTATAAAAGTACTAGAAGAAAAGAAGAAAAAAATTTCCTGTCCTAATTCTAGGGTGGGGAAAAAAATCTTTCTAAATAAATAAATAAATAAAATCCAGGATACAAAGACCAGACTGACTATATGAACATGTAAGATGTTTAAAATTTTTCACTATCTTAAATAATGCTGTAATGAATGTCTTTTTACACAAGTGCAAGTATTTCTGTATGGCAAACATCTAGAAGTAGAATTCTATTTGACAACATAACTAAAAATACAACTACTGAATCTAAAAATCATCTATTTTAAATGGTTATTTGATTGATACCAACAAATGGCCCTTCAAAATCACTGTACCAAATAACACTCTCACAATTAATGTGTAAGGGTAGTCATCACTCTTGCTTTAAAACCTGTCATATTGAAATTTAAAGTATTTGTCAATTTGACAGTTACACAGTAGTATGCATATGGTTGAACTACATTTTGTAATGCCATACATAAATAAAGGCATACACACACACACGCGCGCACACACACACACACACAAAAGGTCGTGGCTATCTCTAAGAGGAACTGGTGGGAGGGAGGTATATTGCTTCTAGACCTTTTTTTTGCCTTTAAAAATTAAACATACAAGAGCTAAATAAATGGGCAGAACCAAAGTAAAAGCCTTTAGTGTAAATAATATTTAAACAGCATGGTAATACCCTAATTATATGCTGGGAAACTGCCATATAGGAGTCAGGAGAAAAAAGTGAAAGGAACTAATATTTATGAAACTTGATCTCAAGTAATCCTCACAACCAATCTGGTTAAGGACTATCATTTTACACATTAAAACACATATACAAAAAGGTTATGCAATTTTCTCAGATCACAAAAATACTGACAAAAATCCAAGTTTGCCGGGGAGCCTGGGTGGCTCAGTTGGTTAAGCAACTGCCTTCAGCTCAGGTCATGATCCCGGAGACCCTGGATCGAGTCCCACATCGGGCTCCCTCCTCGGCGGGAAGCCTGCTTCTCCCTCTCTCACTCCCCCTACTTGTGTTCCCTCTCTGGCTGTGTTTCTCTCTGTCAAATAAATAAAATCTTAAAAAAAAAAAAATCCAAGTTTGCCTAACTCCAAATATGTATGCTTTCCTTACTCTTGTCTTGGTGACCATTTTACAGCAAAGGAAAGGTTACTGGTTATACAACTTCAAATTCTTAACCTCTGTGGTGCTTTTAGACACTGGGGCAGCCTGGTTAATCCTATACAACCCCTTTTGAGAAAACTGCTTTCATATGCACAAAATAAAATATATAGAATTACAAAGAAAACCAATTATAATGAAATGCAGTTATTAAGATATTTTAAAATTATGATATGCCAAAATATGTGCTAGTTTATGAATGCATTAAATAGTGAGATCTGGCAGTAGTCTATTATAGTAATATTGAGGTGGTGATAACTACAGAGTATTTCAAAATATCTGTTAATAATTACAATGTGACAGGAAAAGATCTATGATTTCTACTGGTGACAAAGTCATAGATAGCACTGTCTGTTGCCTACATTCATAGTTAAGGAAAATATAAAATGTCGCTAACAAGCAGTGAAAATACAGAAAAACTTTCCCATGCATTTCAATTCATATTCTTTTATGGAATCCATGGATATTAGAACAACAAGACTGCCTGCTAGTACCATTATTTTGCTGTAAGTGGCTGTCTTATTTACAGGGATTTGCTACACAACAGAGAGAAAGGGAAAGAAAGAGAAGAAAGGGAGAGAGGGAGAGAAGTAAAAGGAAAGAAGGAAAAAAGTAAAGAGGAAGTAAATGTCTAAGCAGGTGACCATTCAGACAAGCACATAAAGGCAGGATGTCCTACAGCTAAAATTATCTACATGGATTTCAAAAAATAATTGGTCGTCCATTAGAATAATACTTGTTCCCATTATTTTTAAACTTTCCTAAGAAAGAGAAAAAACAAAACTTCTCTAAGAACAGTATAATATACTAGCATCTGGAAATTAACATGGGAAAGAGTAAAGCCTTGCATTTTTTGAGAGTCTTTAATGTTTAAATCCATTTGTAGCCATCACATGCAGTAAAAACAGTAAAGGAAAGGAGTAATGAGAGTATTACCAGTATTTGAGGCTTCAATATTATATACTATTATTTTGGCCTGTGTGAGCCTCAATATACATCTCAAGTAATCCTGAAAGACTGAACCTACAATACAAGGTTTATAATACCACCTCTAAAAAACAAACATACTTATCCTTCTCTTTTCCTCCACCAAATATGGGATGTAGTAAAACTCCACCAGTTTTTAGTTCATATGCCACTATTTTGTCTAGCTCCTAAAAATGATAAAAATAGGAGTCAGTGAAACTTTCTTTACGTATCCAATTTCAGAACTGTGATTTCTCATTTCCTGGAATCAAAATGTAAATGACTTAAAATTTGTTAAATGTATTTATAAAGTAGTTTATGTTCTTATAAACAAAGTGGACTACACAGTCAGCTCAATAATAGAGCCAAAAAGCCCTCTCTTCTTTGTGACTTCAGAGCTGGCCAGCAACCTGCCAATTTTTCCTAATGGCTCTTCCCAACTGTCTCTGACCTGTGTCTCAAGTTCATTTGTTCCCTCCAAGGCAACAAATGAACTTGAGACACAGGTCAGAGACAGTTGGGAAGAGCAATAATAAACAATTATTCTGGTGAAGGATTTAAGCAAGTAAAAAGAAATGGAGATAAAATTACGTCAGGAATCTACCATTTTAAAACTTCTTCAGTCTACATTAATATGATATAGAGCAAAGTGAAAAAAAAATTAAGTGAAAAAAAGAAGCCAACAGAACTGTGTTAGAAACTCTTGACTAATTTAAATGATATACAAGCAGTTTACAGAAGTGGTAAAAGTCATAGTGAAGTAGTTAAAAACCAGGTTTGAATTCTGGCTCTACTACTTACTCGCTGTATAACTTTGGCAAAATAATTTAACCTCTCTGTGCCTCAATTTCCTCATCTGTAAAATGGGGGCAGTAATAGGGTAGTTAGGAAATTAATAGTTAATATTTGTAAAATGTCTATAGTAGCTCCCCAAACACTGTGTTATGTTATTTTTTGCCCTTCATTAATACTTTCTGAAATGAAGAATGGACTCTTCCAGTTTAGATGTATAAATTCTTTTATGGTTTAGATGTTTGAAATCCTTTACAATTATCTTTCAGCTTACATGAGTTTAGGTTTGGATGACAAAAATACATAAAATGAGAAAAGGGGAAGATGGAGAGGTTTATTTCATAAAGATATTAAAGGCTGGGGGCGCCTGGGTGGCTCAGTTGGTTGGGTGACTGCCTTCAGCTCAGGTCATGGTCCCAGAGACCCGGGGTCAAGCCCCACATGGGGCTCCCTGCTCGGTGGGGGGCCTGCTTCTCCCTCTCTCGCTCCCCCTGCTTGTGTTCCCTCTCTGGCTGTGTTTCTCTCTGACAAATAAATAAAATCCTTAAAAAAAAAAGAGAGATATTAAAGGCTGAAATTTTTCCACTTGAAAAGGAAGGAGTTAAGCATAAGATGAGTAAAATGTATATGTACATGAACAGAAAGGGCTAGGCAAAATACAGTTGATTTTTTTCTTTCTGGCCAAATCTTTAAACAGTAGGAAAAACATGTGACAATGACAGAGAGCATAAATACACCGAAGGGAATAGCCAGCATAATAATAAGCACTTACGATGTACAAGGCATCATGCACATTACAGGTATGATGGCTCATAATCCCCATCCACTCTCCTTACAAAGAGGAGACTTAGAAAGATTAACCAAAGTCACAAAACTTGTCAATGTTATGAGGCAAACTGAAAAACAATCTAACTCCAGAAGCTGGGCTCTAAATCTAAACAAATTTAGGAAGCACAGCGTTAATATTATGAATGACTACTACAAGAAGCTTGGATATATCTAACGAATAATCTGACTCTGAAGGAGCCTAAATACGCTCTTGCTTACTAGCAAAAAGGTCTTGGAAGTCGACAGACTATGGAACTAGATAAAAGAGACCATTAGTCTTTCTCAGTAAAGTGATTTTCATTTTGCTGGGAAAAATTTGGCACTTTCAAATGACAGTATTTTACAATTATGAGACGTAAAGGACAAGTGACTTATGAATCAGGAGAACAAGTCTTGTTGATTTCTAAATGGGTAATGGATCTGGCTATTTTTACCTCTTTAATCCAATGGCGATATTCATTAACACCAAAAGTTTTTTTCATCCAAAGTCCATAAATATAGCCAGAAATTCCCTTCAGTACCCATTCATCAGACCTATGCAAAAAGTCAAAACATATTCTTTTAATCATAAAAACTCTCTTAATCATAAAAATTTTCAGATAAGGCCAAAGAGGATAAACAGAACACATTTATAGTGTACTTTTATGCATTCTTAAAAAGATGAAAAATAATTTTAAAAATTTATTAACAAAATATTTAGTTTAACCACGTTCTACTTCCCCATTCATTACACCTTCCTCACATCAGCTTTCCAGTCTTATTTCAAGTAATGTCCCTATGTTTACACTGTTTCCCTCCTGGCCAACTCTGTCCATACCGTCTGCCTCTAAGGAAATACCTGTCCAAAGCCAGGACTGTACTGCTCAATTTTTAAAGTTCACATTTGCCAGTCCCATGCATAATTATCAATGGGATTCCAAGATCTAAAGTTCAATTACTTATTTTTGGTTTTTCAAGAGGAAAAGAAATTAACACCATTTATCTATTCATTCATTCATTCATTTATTCAAACATCTTGCCTACCACATTCCAGGCACATTCTTCACTGAAACTATGTTATTCTGGAAAAATTATAAATCAAGGACTTACCCTCTGCCAACAAAAAAGAAAAAGAAACCAACCGATATTCATGTACTACATATAGCACAGAATGGTCACACAAATAAATTATAATCTTAAGGGAGTTTCATGTATTTCTTCAAATTCATCTAAAGTTAATCAAAAAATTAAGTGTTCTTATCTCTTACTTCTTTCAAATATATAAGTACAAAGTTAAACACTAACAGGAAAATCCCTACGTCATTATCACTATTGTAGAAGACTTATTTTGCCTTACACATGATCTTGAACATTACTAGTTTTACAATGAACACTGACATTACACTTCTAACTACAGTTTTCTGCACATTCAAGGCCATGTACTACAGTATTCATTCAGTTTTCTAAAAAGCTGTTGCTATCAAAATTCTTTTAAAAATTATAGAACTACAGTGAACTGATAGCCAAAAAATTGGGGAGAAATTTATACTTACTTTTCTCAAAACATACACAGAGAAAAGAAAATACAGGAAAAGAAAACAAAAACAAACTTTCCCAATTTTTTATCTCAGTAGTTGTAAACTATGAAATTACTCACCAAGACATTCTGGATATGAAACAACCAAAAAACTGCTGTGCCAAAGACTGGGCTAAACACCTTCTAGTCAGAGGTGTCTCATCTATAATCATGGCACTATGTAACAGATTTGTGCTGGAATTTAAAAGAAGAGACAGCTAATTATAACCAAGAAATAAACAATTATTCAGTCAAAACAAAATCATCACATTTTTAAAAAAAGGGAATTCAAGTTTGACATAAAAGAGAAAAAAACAGAACATTCTTCCAAAATCTTTCACATCTTTTCAAAATTTAGGTGAAATCCATAATCTTAATTACTTTGCCTAAAATGAGGACTGTAATGTTTCCCACTGATTTTCATGAAAAATGTAAGTACCTTTTTCGGGGGGAAGGAGAAATTATCATTAGTCTGAAACAGGTAAGTTCATCAGAAACTGATCCTCCTATGAAGCACTCTTCTAATTTCAAAAACCTTTTCCCAAAAATAACTTAGTATTTTTAAAATATTTTATTTATTTGAGAGAGTGAGCAAAGAGAGAGCATAAGCAGGGACAGAGGAAGAAGGAAAAGCAGACTCCCCTGCTAAGCAGAGAGCCTGATGTAGGGCTCAATCCCAAGACCATGGGATCATGACCTGAGCCAAGGGCAGACAACGCACCAACTGAGCCATCCAGGTGCCCTTTTTTTTTTTTTTTTTTTTTTTTAAGTAAGCTCTACACCCAATGCAGGGCTTGAACTCACAACCTCAAGATCAAGAGTCATATGCTCTACCAACTGAACCAGGCAGGAAACCCTATGAATTTTTTGTGCTTCATTGTTTACTTTCAAATATGCTTACCAATAAGATCTTTCTAGCATACTCCAGAGAATACAGGAGCAACATTATTATTCCCCTCCTACAGATGAGAACATTTAGGCCCAGTTAGGATAAAATGATTGAATCTGAGGCATAAAATTTATAAATCTGGAAACTTCCAAGGAAAGAAGGAAGATGAGGCAGGAAGAGAAAGAAAACAAATGAAGTTTTCTCTCTTTTAAAATTTGCAAAGAAATTTCTGACATCAGTAAATTTTTAAATGATACTAGGAAAAAAAGTCCACTACACATCCACTATATAACTTGTATGTATTTTTTAAACACATAAACAAAAGAGGCTTAAAAAAAAAACTGTAAAACATCACTATCTGGATGTAAATAATAGAAGTGTTTTGGGTCACTTGGAAATTTTCTTTTTTATGCTTTTCTACATTTTGAATTTTAAAAACATTAGATGTTCTATAAAACCAATCATTTAAACTAAAGGGAAAAAAGCTTGAAGCATATCTTAAAATTGATCACAAAATAACCTGTCTTCATATCATTACCCTCATCTGGGTATTTCACATCTTAAATACCAACCTAAAAATGCTCATGGAAGCATAAGCAGCGACTTCAACATAAGCCTCATCAATGAATACAGTCTTAAAACAGGAGTATGGGTACCGACATGTAAGGATTTCTTCATAAAATTCAAAAACTTCATGAAGATATGATGTAGTATGTTTAAGCAATGGAAGAAGTTGAGGTAAACAAAAATGAGTAACCTGAAAATAAAAAGCAAGGAAAAAGGTCATTAAAAGAAAATGTTATCTTTAGTATTTAAATTTCCTTAATGTCTCAAGGAAAACTTCATTCATATAAATCCTTTTAACAAATTCATGGCAATGAGGGAAAATGCTAGTGTGAAATGAGTGATTACTTTTACTGATTATGTTTATATTCTCTGTACTTGGAAATTAAATTCATGATGGATTACACAGTCTGTGATATGCTTAAATCCAATGAAAATACAACTTTGGTTCCAAATTAAAATGCCTTCTGCATAAGCATACCAAAGAAGAAAGATTTAAATTTCCAAGACTTATTGCAAATCCATCTTTGATTCATAAATATCTCACCTAGTGAATAGGTCCACCTTGGACATGGCAACTCAAATATAACATACCATCTCATCCCATATTATGATTCTGTGCCAGGTAAATGGCATCAACAATGACAGAGATCACTTTGTTTAGAAGGACCTAGTAAGGTTTCATGCTAGATATTATATCTGAACTAACCTTTCTGAATTGGACAAAAGTTTGATAAGAATGAAGAGGTAAAAAGGAAATCTCAAACAAAGTCAAGGATAGATATATGGTATGGTTAGGAAAATCTAAGTACCTATATCAAATATAACAACAAACAGGAAAGTAATGGAGAAAAAAGCTAGAAAGGAAAATTAGGGCCAAATTCTACAAGATCCCGAAAGCCATGAAGAATTCTGATTGTTGCAGGATTGTGGAGGCAAGGAAATTTTTTAATGTACAATTAAAAATTACTCTTTCAACAGTGTTAGAACAGATTAGAGACTAACATACATGAGTGATGGAGATCTATGTATGGTTAATGGTCAAGGGCCCAAGGTGCATTATAATTAGCACTCTTCTTGGTACACAAACAAAAACCAATATACTATTCATCAAAAAAGATTCTCTTTTAGAAAAACCTACATGACAACAAATCTTATAATGCAGTAAAAACTATTTATCTGAGACAGAGAACGACGAAGTGGGCTCTAAGTATTCAAGAAAAATACTTAACTATCATTCACCTTTCTCCCATCCAATGGCTTGGAGGGGGGAAAAAAATTCTTCCAAAATACAAAGTAGGTACTAATCAAATGTTGATTTTACAGCTAACCATTTACCAAAGATAATAAAATTCTCTGCTAACCTTATCAGTGACTATACTTTTAAGAGTCATTGTCAAGCCAATAAAAGCAAAACCATTCATAAAATATCCAGAATATTTTCCACAAGTGATTTTATACATCTTGTGAATTTCAGGAAAGCAAATATAAGAACAGACTGAGGAGCTTACTGAAAGTCTAAGCCTAACTACCCTCAATTTTTGCTCGCATAACAGAAATACCATTGAGACATACATGGTCAATGAATATCTTAGCTTTATACTAAGAAATAAAAATCTAAAATTGAAAATGTTAGGGACTGAGAGTAAATAAAAAGAGATTCATTTATATGTTACTTTAAACAGGTACAGAAGTAGAGAGGGTCAATAACCAATACACCACTTCCTAAACACCAAAAGACTCATTCTTAGAGAGGCCTTAAAAGCACTAACTGGTATGCCAATTAATGTGATTTATGGCAAGATACAGGACAGAAGAAAACTGCAAGAAGCCTTTATGAGTGTGCTGACTAGAATTCTAAACCCGGCTTCAGCCTTATCTTTCTTCCTCTGTATAAGTTGAAGCGAGAACAAATCTTGTTCTTTAATTTTGAAATTGCAGCATTTCAGATTCCAGAGATGGGACTATAACATTCATAAACATATGCCAACAAAAAGATGACACTAATACAAAGTAGTTACGTAATCAATTCATATTCTAATCAAAGTACACTTGAAACTCCTTTGGGGCTCTAAGCTCTCTATTGGAAAAAAATCTAAAACTCTAATATAACAACATTTTGAAAGGAATTCATTCAAGAATTCACATCAATTAATGTATCAGATGAAGGAATCCTTTCTCTCTCTAGTGGTATTCTTGATAATTGAAAGATTTAGGAAAAAACTCAGTATTTCATTATATTCTTCCTTCTATCAGGCTAAAAGGCTGGGAGAAGAAAGGAGCAAGAAGCTGTGACCTACCTCATGCATATATGGATCTACAAGTATTTCAAAAGGTCCAATGGCCAAAGAGATATTTGATGCAGCTGTTGGAATGGTAAGCATGTAATGGAAGGTCTTCTTCCTCATATCATGGGTATACACTGTCTCCACCAAATCTCCATTGGAAACAGCCACCATTGCGGCATCCACTGTAAATTCTAATTTCCATGTACATAATTCAGAGTATGAATCAACACATGGAAACCAAAATCTAGAAGAAATATCAACAGCATAAAAAAAATAGTGAAAGTATAACCTGTTTCCCCCACTTGTAAGTTATTCTAACATTTACAGAATATGTGCAAAAAGAAACTTCAGCTATTTGCCTATTGAAGCTTTTTACACTGTAACTTGAAAGAATCTGATTAAAAATAGAAAATGTTCACCAAATATTATTTGGTGATATCAAGAAAATATGATACTGCCAGTTCAAACCCTTAAAAAAAGAGATAAGCAATTCTTAGCTGCGAATTTTTAAATTAAAAATTATTTTCACATAAAAAAATTATTTCACTTGCATATTCACAATAGTGAGCTTTTCTATAGTATTCATTTCCAGAAACTAAAAAAGCTTATAACAAAATTTAAAAAATATTAAGAATCTGATCCATAAGTTAGAGAATTGTTTTGGAGAACACAATGCACTGTATTAATTCAAATAGTGCTAGTAAACATCAATTTTCTGTACCACTTTCTATCAAGGTCAGGTTTTACTATCTGTCAGGGTCTGAACCTGATACTGCAACACAAAGAAGTATAACACATTATCCTTGGCTTGAAGGAATTAATAATCTGAGGATTATTAACAACAATCTGAAGAGACTATACATACTATAATATTTCAATAACATACAGTGAGCTACTGAGCTCTGGGAATGAACTACAACAATTATACATAACAATGAAGGTAAATCTCACTACCATAGTGTTAAACAAAAAAAGCCAGATATAAAGAGCATAATGCATAACTTCCATTTATATAAAGTTCAAAACCAGCTGTAATTAAGCTATGGTATTTTAGAAATCAGAATAGTGGTTAACCATAGGCAGGAGGATATTAGGTAAGCAAGTAGTGAATGGAAATGGGTAGGAGGGACGATTCTACAATGCTGGTAATGTTCTTTTTCTTGATGTGAGTGTGAGATTACATAAATTTGTTCACTTGTGAAAATTCACTGAAATTTACTTACAATTTGTCTAATTTTCTGTATGCTATTTTACATCAGTATAAAGTTAAAAAATTGAGATGATTTTGTGTCTCATTTTTGAGAAGGAAAGAAAAAAGGCAAGAGAGGACTGAAAAGAAATGACTAGTGGAACAAGATTCAGAAGAGGTGAATTTGAGGATCAAGCTCACACTTCTCATTTTACACTAAACACATGTATTGCACATACACAGAAAATGCAACTGAAAAATAAAATTAACTGAAATATATAAGAATAATCTACCTTGTGGAATTTTGATACCCACAAGAGAAAACATGAGCACCTCTCTCTGCCATACTTCCCTCAACACTGGGTACCACAAAATGAAGACCTCCTTTTGGCTGATCCAAAGAAAAATTGATGTGTATCTTTAGGACCTTTAATTCTGCAACAAATAAATATATACATACATTGATACATAAATATATAATTAACAGTGGTGTATATAATACGGGAAAATACTTACATTAAACATAAAATGGGAATCAACGCTCAAATTTTAAATTAAAAAACCACACTACTTACCCTCATTCTTGCTCTCACCTTCTCTCCACCTATACTAACTCAATAGCCTGCCTCCACTGATGTCCTTACTCCCACTCAATTCTAGTACTGCCAGCTGTGTTTTCCCAAAATATGGCCCAGGTCATGCCATAACCTCCTCCCAACATTTCTGACAATGCTATACTGCCTCAAGAAAAAAGTTCAAAACTAGATTCAATGCAAAACTTGAAAAATAAAGACTTAAAAAGCCCCCAGATTGTTAACCTTAGTTGATTTTGGCGAACAGGAGTAAGGAGTGAGTGGAAAAAGCTACCTGAGAATTTACATAATGCATTATTTATTATGTCACCTTTGATTTCTACATGACAAATACATGTTGTTTATAAGATTAAAAGAGGTTTCTTTCTTTCTTTTTTTTTTTTTTTTACGATTTTACTTATTTATTTGACAGAGAGCAAGACATTGAGAGAGGGATTACAAGCAGGGGGAGTGAGAGGAGAAGCAGTCTTCCCACTGAGCAGGGAGCCTGATGTGGGGCTCAATCCCTCGGGTCTGGGATCATGTCCAGAGCCAAAGGCAGAGGCTTAAGGACTGAGCCACCCAGGTGCCCCTAAAAGAGGTTTCTTATAATTTTCCTCAAAACACTACAACCATATGAACTATCTCCAATCCTTGAACATGAAATCACAGACTTCTATGTCAGTCCCCTAAATTGGGCAACTCCCCTCCAAAAAAATCCTCCCCAAACACATACACTATTAAAAAAAAGAAGAAAAGCAAAAGCAAAACAAAAAGGGATTTTTTAAACTTATCTTGGTTATAGACTAAATAAAGGTAGGCAAATTATAAATATAGTAATTATAATGGCTGTGACTTTATACAAGAGAAAAATGAATGTTTAGAAATATTAAGATGGAGTGTGCTCAAAAGTGCGGAACACAGAACCCTATGTTCCAGCACTGATTCAACCACTAATCAGTGACCTTCAATAGGTCACTCACTGTCTGGACTTCAGATTACTCTTCTGTAAAGGAAAGAACTGAACTAGGTGATTTTTAGGAATTCTCCTGCTATGAAATGCTGTAATTCTAAACCACTTTGACACTGCATGCGCTCTCAACTTTTTTTTTTTTTAAGATTTTATTTATTTGACAGAGAGAAACACAGCTAGAGAGGGAACACAAGTAGGTGGAATGAGAGAGGGAGAAGCAGGCTTCCCACCAAATAGGGAGCCCAATGTAGGACCTAATCCTGGGATTCCGGGATCATGACCTGAGCCAAAGGCAGATGATTAACAACTGAGCCACCCAGGCGCCCCAGTTCTCAACTCCTGACAAATTGTTCCAACCATCCAATTTTTTCTTATAATTTTCACTTTAAAAACAACAGTAAATGAGTTGTTTTGTCACAGCCCGTAATTGCTACTTTCCTATTAACCAGTGATCCTTAAGAAAAAAATAGAGCTTCCAACTTCTGTACATTTCAACTTATTAATTTACAATTATGACATCATTAATTTTCATGTAAAAGTTTTCAGTCACTGAGTCTAACAGGATTTTACTGTCCAGTCAATATATTTTTGGTATTTTACCATCAACGTGTTTCCATAACTCTGATGGAACCTTAATGCAAAGTTCTCCATTTCCTGCATCAGGATCCACAGCACTAACTGCAGCTGCATAAGCATTGGAAAAATAATTTAGATTTCTCCTGGAAAAAAACAAAGAGCCTGTTTTAATAATAAGCCAAACATTTCACCAACTATTTTCTTAAATATTTGGTAGCATTTGCAAAGTATTAAATCATTTTATTTAACCTATGAGAATATTTTTAGCCAACTGTTACTCTACCCATCATGACAAAACCTATTAAATAATAAGACAATGTCATATTTAGTCTACTCGCCAATGCTATGGTATTATTATGATCATTACACCCTTCATTTAATTTTGGAATGCCAAAGCCACTATACATACCCTCCTGAGAGAAGTAAAAAGTATATAGAATTATTATCAACTGATAATTAATGAATAGTTATTCTTTATCAATCTGGCAAAAATTTCAATAGATTCACAAGTTCTATGATCTGACAGAAATTAAGATGGTTAAAACAAGTTAGGATGGGTATCAAATCCTCACAATATAATATTGCTTACCTTCACTCACCAGTGCTTGACAAAACAGGCTTAAGGAAGGAGGGAAACTTTTGGCTGCTTCACTGTTTTATCTCCTATATGCCAGGGGGCTACTCTATCAATATTTGTTCAATAGTTACTTGGTCTTATTTCCAATTAGATGAAAACAAACACACAGAAGTCTTAAGGAAATACTAAAACACTGTTCCCATCCAATTTTCTATTTCACTAAAAATAATAAATGTGTGTGTGTAATTCACTAAATACACACACACACACATAAACACACACATAGAGATCTTCTATTTACAATGTCTTTATGTCCCAATGAACCCATCATGAATTGAAAATATTCTAAGTAGAAATGCATTTAATACAACTAACCTAACCAAATATCAAAGCTTAGCCTAGGGGCGCCTGGGTGGCTCAGTTGGTTAAGCGACTGCCTTCGGCTCAGGTCATGATCCCGGAGACCTGAGATCCAGCCCCACATCGGGCTCCCTGCTCGGCGGGAAGCCTGCTTCTCCCTCTCTCACTCCCCCTGCTTGTGTTCCCTCTCTGGCTGTGTTTCTATCAAATAAATAAAATCTTTAAAAAAAAAAAAAAAAAAAAGCTTAGCCTAGCTTACCATAAACGTGTTCAGTACACTTTCATTAACCTACTATTGGCCAAAATCATCTAACACAAAGCCTATCTTATAATACAATGTTGAACATCTCAGGTAACTTATTGAGTACTATACTGAAAGTGAAAAATGGAATGGTTGTATGGATACAGAATGATTCCAAGTATATATATTGTTTAGCCTTGTGATCACAGGGCTGACTGGGAACTGCAGCTCACCACACAGCTCCACACAGGTACCACATACTGCTAACCTGGGAAAGTAATCAAAATTCAAAGTTTGGTTTCTACTAAATGTGTATCACCACCTCTGCACTATCATGAAGTTGAAAAATTGCTACATCAAACCACCCTAAGTTGGGAAACATCTATACACATGCTACATTTTCTCATTGAAATCAGTTAAAGGAATATAGACAAAATGGATAAAAGAAAAAAGGTAAGGAATGATATAACAAGAAAATGAGATGAAAGACAACCTTTAGGTTTGTCATTTTGCCACTAGATGAATCCACAAAGTCAAGTTAGTTACACTTCACTAGCTTAATAAAATTTTAAATAGTTAAAAAACAAGATTCATACATTGTACAGAGTGACTACAGGAAAAATAAAATGGGAAAAGCCATTAAAGAAAACATTAGTTATACACTCTGAAACTGACAGAGGCCATTCCTCTCTCATTTCCATCCCTTTACTAACTAGGAAGGATGCATTAACTAAAGCTTTTAACAGCTATACAAGGTAACGTTTTGGTAGCACTGAAACAGACTTCCCAGTAACTTTATTCCAGGACACCTGGGTGGCTCAGTTGGTTAACTGTCTGCCTTTGGCTCAGGACATGATCCCAGGGTTCTGGGATCAAGTCCCACTTCAGGATCCTTGCTCAGTGGGGAGCCTGCTTCTCCTTCTGCCTGCTGCTCTCCTGATTTGTATGCTCTGACAAATAAAATCTTAAATAATAATAATAATAACTATTTCTTCCTGTCAGATAAATACATAAAATGTGTAAAAACTGTAGGATCACAATAAAATCAATAAATCTGTGGTTTCACATACCATCTGTCGTTTGTTTTTTTTTTAATATCATAGAGCAAAAGCAACTCTTTTTCCTTTGGTATATAATACTGTAAATTCTTACACATGTGTAACCACTATCACAATCAGGATATACAACAGGTCTATCATCCCAAAGAGCACTTTGCACTATGCCTTGTGTCAAATAAACGGAGTCCTACAGAAAGCAACCTTGTGAGGCTGGATTGTCTCACTCAGTATGTCTTTGAAATTCACATCAGGCATTACATGTATCAGTAGTTTGTTCCTTTCTACACTGAACAGTATTTCATGGTGTAGACTGGACCACAGATTATTTATTGTTTATTCATTCAGCCATGGAAGAACATGTGGGTTCCAGCTTCTGGCTACCACAAATAAAACTGCTATGAACAACTGTATATTGTTTTTCATGTGAATTTAATTTTCATTTTTGTAGTACAAATACCCAAGAGTGGGACTGCAGTGTCAGATGGCAAAATATGTTTAGCTTTATAAGAATATGCCAAACTGTTTTCCAGAATGGCTATACCATTCCATATTCCCACTAGCAATATAAAGAAGTGCCAGGTGCTTCACATTCTTGCCAGCACTTAGTTAACATGCCGTCTAATTTTAAAGGCTACTTTGTGTATCTAGAGACTGCAATTTCTTTTCAATAAAATTCCAAAAACACGAAATATGAAAGATAGTTGAAGAAACCTGTAATTTCCCTCCAGATATCTGTGAAATTCAAAAATAAACAATTGTTACATAAAAAGCCAAATTTAAACATTACATTTTAGACCACTCAGTTTTTTTATGGGAAATTATTCTCATTTAATCTCTTCATTTCCTGAGAAAAGGTAAAGTGGTCCAAATAAAATGGTGAGTCATTTTAAGTGGAATCTATTGGAAAGTTAGTTATAAGGAACAATCTTCTCATGGTTTGGATTTCAGTGTTTCCTTTCATAATATGAATCAAATATGTTTCTTTTCATAATAACCTCACTAAAGCCAAAAATCACAAGGCAAGATTATACTGTTTTCAATTTTCAGAATAATAGTGACTTCAAAATATTAATATGTCCTTGCCCTATAACCACCACCATCCCCAACCTCCAGTTCCCAATCTTCATCCCCTCCTCAAAGAAACAAAGCTTAAAAAGGCAAGTAATGTTGTAGGATATGAAAAACTAATAAATTAAGGTAATAGGAAGAATTTTCTCCAAAAACCTATTATAAACATTCATACTAAAATAATCTATAATTTTTTGCCAATAACATATACTTCTTACAACTACAGTACAGATTTTGCAAAACTTAAGATTCAGTTACTTGTAAATTTCTCTATTAAATAAAAAACTCGTGGAAGTGCAATATGTATCAGAAATATGTATTTCTGATATATATATTTCATATCAGTATATATACTCTAAATATACAGCTCAATAAATTTTCATGGAACAAAAATAGTCAGCATGCACAGTAAGAACAGAATTTTACCAGCCTCTCAGAAGCCCTCCTGTAATCACTAACCAAGCCCCAGTTCCCACCACCAAGGTTACCCATTATTCTGATATCTAATGTGATAGATTAACAACTTAACAGGCATTCTCTTTTACTCAATGTCAAGTCTGTGAGATCCAGACATACTACTGCATATAGCTGGTGGCCATTCATTCTTGTTACTGTTTAGAATTCCAATAGTGTGAGAACATATCACAATCTACCTTCTACCACTGATGAGTCTTCAGGTAATTTCCAGTTTTGACTATTACAAATGCTGCTGTGAACATTTCTGTACACGTATTTTGGTGAACATATGAACATATTTCTACTGGATGTATATATATATACATTGGGTGTGTGTACACACACACACACTGAGGAGTAAGACCTACACTAGTCAGTTGTTGAGCGTCTGCCTTCAGCTCAGGTCATGATCCCACAGTCCCAGGATCAAACCCCGCATAGAGCCCCGCATCGGGCTCCCTACTCGGCGGGAAACCTGCTTCTCCCTGCTTATGTTCCCTTTCTATCTGTGTTTCTCTCTGTCAAATAAGTAAAATCTTTTAAAAAAAAAAAAAAAAAAAAAAGAAAGAAAAAAAATTGGTCATTTCTACTGCCATTCCTTAGCAAAAATGAACACAGGAGAGAGGAATTAAAACTGATGCTTGGAACTTTAGAACACTAAAGCTGTTCAAGCAAAATAAAAAAGATCTCAAAGTGGCAAAGCCTATGTAGGGAAGGAAAAGAAACAAAGGAAAGAGATGTCAGCCACTGTCGGCTATCCACAGAAACAGCTTCTCTGGCAAAGTCTGTATTTATTTTATTCTAAGAAAAGAAAAATAGAGCAAAAAAAAAAGGAGAGAGAGAGAGAACCAATAGCTCCTACAGGGCAAACTATAATTTATCAACAATATATAAGGTTCAGACACAAAATGTACTTAGAGAAAGTGCTGCAATTATTTTACTGGCAGACAATAAGCCAAAAAAAAAATGAGTGAGAGAAACTGCGTGAGTATGCACTTTATCAACATAACATAACAAGTTTTTTAATTAATTTAACAACTCAGCTAACAGTTGGGTAGAATAGGCAGAAGTATAGACATAAAAATGTCTTTTAGTCTCTTATCTAAATGTTTCCCTTCCTTACATTCTCCCTGCAATAAAAAGGTACTGAATCTCAACCAAGGTAAGCACACACTTTCCATTAAAAATAGGAGGGCCTGGCACCTTAACTTTAAAACAAATAAGAAAATGCAATGAATTGGGGCGCCTGGGTGGCTAAGAGGGTTAAGCCTCTGCCTTTGGCTCAGGTCATGATCTCAGGGTCCTGGGATCAAGTCCTACTCGGGCTCTCTGCTGGGTGGGGAGCCTGCTTCCCCTTCTTTCTCTGCCTGCCTATGTGTGATCTATCAAATAAATAAGTAAAATCTTAAAAAAAAAAAAAAGAAAATGTGATGAAGTAGTATATTACTTCTTTGACTGTTAGGGCATTCTTGTATGTATTAAAGATCAAATTTTTAAAAAAATATTTTATTTATTTATTTGACAGAGAGAGAGATCACAGATAGGCAGAGAGGCAGGCAGAGAGAGGAGGAAGCAGGCTCCCTGCTGAGCAGAGAACCCGATAGGGGCCTGATCCCAGGACCCTGAGATCATGACCTGAGCAGAAGGCAAAGGCTTAACCCACTGAGCTACCCAGGCACCTTAAAGATCAAATTTTATCACAGAATTTAATTTTCAGTTTCAAAACTGCTATACTTAATTTGTTTCAGCTTTAGTAAATTTTATTGGTTTATGAAAGAAAGTTACTTTAGAAACAAAGGTTAACAGAAGTATCCAGGGACGACATTAAAGACCTTAACTATCTGCCTTTCCCAAGACTCTCTAAAAATAATGTAATCCGGAAGAGATTAACTTCTAAGGAAAACAGTTTCTTCTGAATAACTGGTATGCTTCTATCTTGTGGCTTATCAATCATATAAATAGTGTTTCCCTCTTTGGTGTGGCCACCAGAAATACCACACCCAAACCCAGTTCTTCCACAGTAACTGTGCAGTACTTTAGTGTGTGCCCATTATCCCATGCTTTTTCACTCTTCATACTAATTGTGTTAGCTACTTTTTAAAACTGTTATCTAATAAAATTCTAAAACCAATTTCAAATCCTTTTTTTAAACCAGTCAGATAATAAAAACCAGGAAAAATAACTAATGTCCTCTCTCTTAAAAAGAAAACAAGATTCTAGTGCTTGGCAGAAAAGCAGGGGTAGTGAGCAAGTATTTGCTAAGTGACCATGCCTAACTGAGCTCTGGTTCTAACTGAAAAGATTAAAGTATATTCTATCTTTCCCAATTTCCTAACCTAACCTTCGCAAAGATTCCCCTTTATAACCTCCCTTTCTTTCTTTATAATGCTGTAAGTGATAAAGCATCTTCCCTACCACTAGACAAAAATTTTAGAGGATGTGATCCCTCAAAACAGACATGGCAAAAATAAAGCTTGCTTCCTCAACAGCTGTGGAGTCCACTGTTCCTGTCATTGGACTGTCACTGATTGTATTCTCTGAGACCTGAGCAGCAACAACGGGTAAAGCAGCTGTGTAAGCATTGTTCTAGGACTGGCAGATGGAGAGCCTTCTTACCCTGTCATTAAAGGCAGAATTCTAGCATCAGCTGGATAGCTAGTCTGGACTTTAGGAAGGCAATGGCTTCCCCTACCTGTTTCCTTTCATTAGTGGTACATATTTACTATTCCAAAGACAGGCCATTTCCCCTCCTGCGGGAAATAGGATGCAACTGATTTTTTTAATAAGTGTTTTTATATGAGTTCTATAAGCATGGCTGAAAAAGCAATGTAATTTCAACAACTACTCATCTTTGTGAAAAGGGAAGTTACAGAAGCAATTCAGAGATTCTCTAAATTCTTCCAACAGCATTTCCTTTTCTCTTCCCAGAGCTGAACCAATGATAATTGGAACCAAAAATACATCTAAAGATAAGCCTCCATTCTCAATCCTTCTAATTATCTGGCACACTAGTTAAAACCCAAATTGCAGGGGCGCCTGGGTGGCTCAGTTGGTTAAGCGACTGCATTCGGCTCAGGTCATGATCCCGGAGACCCGGGATTGAGCCCTACATCGGGCTCCCTGCTTGGTGGGAAGCCTGCTTCTCCCTCTCTCACTCCCCCTGCTTGTGTTCCCTCTCTGGCTGTGTTTCTTTCTGTCAAATAAATAAAATTTAAACAAAACAAAACACAAATTGCAGGACTATATCCACAGTTTCTGATTCAGCAGATCTAAGCCAATGCATGGGAATCTGCATTTTTTCTTTTTTCTTTCAAGATTTTATTTAAATTCTAGTTAGTTAACATATAGCGTAGTATTAGTTTCAGGACGAAAATTGGTGATTCATCACTTGCATATAACACCCAGCGCTCATTACAAGTGCCCTCCTGAACACCTATCACGCACTTACCCCATCCCTCCACCACTTCCCCTCTGGCAACCCTCAGTTTGTTTCCTAAGGTTAAAAGAGTCTTTGATGGTTTGCCTTCCTCTTTGTTATTATCTTATCTTTTTTCTAACAAGTTTCCAGATGATGCTGATGCTGCTGGTCTGGAAATCATACTTAGAGAATTGCTGCCTTAAGGCAACGTCATACATCTAGGGGAGTTAAAATACCACCTTGACTGGAGCGCCTGGGTGGCTCAGCTGGTTGAGGGACTGCCTTCGGCTCAGGTCATGATCCCGGAGACCCAGGATCAAGCCCCGTATCGGGCGCCCTGCTCTGTGAGAAGCCTGCTTCTCCCTCTCTCACTTCCCCTGCTTGTGTTCCCTCTTTAGCTGTGTTTCTCTCTGCAAATAAATCAATAAAATCTTAAAAAAAAAAAAAATACCACCTTGACTAAAAAAAGTTATAATGAAGCTTTGGCACCTGACCCAAAACAGAGACTCATGATACAATCCAATGGTATCTAAACTTTGAAAAAATAAGTGCCCTCAAATGTAGATGACAGTACTTAAATTAACACAAATGTTATTGGGCATGATGAAGTAAAATACTAAGTGCCTTAAAAATAGTAAGTAATCCGATTTGCCTAAGGAAATAATTCAAAGGAAAATAAACTGATCTGTGCCAAAATAATCACTTGACATTACTTATGACCTCAAAAGCTGGAAATTATACAAATACTGAACTGGAAAACAATATGCGAACTGCTACTGAGTAAACGGAATATTACCTGTCCATAAATATGACAGAAAGTGATGCATAGCATATGTGGAAAAGTGGAGACAAAGCACTTAATTGTAAAAAGTAAGACACAGAACTTATCACAACATATTTACTGATAAAAAACAGAAGTAACTTCACTCGATGTAGTATTTAAGTAAAAGAAAGAGGTATTTAAAACACAATATTTTTATATGATGCTCTAAAACATCCTAAAATACAGTAGTCTCTGGTCTAAGGATTACAGCAATCACCTCATCTACTAAAATCACATTTAATATTTACAAAGTATTTTTTAAAAAACATTCAAAGTAGGAAAATGGTTAAAATTTATTTAGAATTCTCAGACAATACTTCTTTAAAACAAGTCTTAAGAAAAGAAACTTAGTAACTTACTATGTTGGGCAGAGCTAGTAAAATTTCTTGAACCAAATGTGCAGAGTGGTAAAAGAGAACACATAATTAGGAAAAAAATTGGGATTCAGAGTCTAATAATAATCTAAGATAAATCTGTTGAAAAAATTAATCCAATAATATGGGTAAAATATAGCTGTTAGAAATATCAACTTTTAAAATACAAAACTTACTGTTTTGATTCATTGTGACAAACTTCCAAGGTTGGGTCATTATAGATAAAAGCAGCTTCTAAATCATTTATCCTTACTCGGTATATTCTACACTGTTTGCTGTTCAACTTGATTCTATTCAAGTTTGCAACTGTGGGAAATATAGTCAGTTCCACGAAACCCTGCAAAGACAGAGAATAATAACTTCATTATAATTAAGAATGGTAGATTTCAGAATATTTTTTTATTTCTACTACTTATGTTTACTTATACTTTTATTTCTACTATTTACACTACACTACAGAGACAGAATCTCAAATATCTATACACATACAAAAGCTCTCCAAGTATCTTCATTTCAAACGTTATTGTCCTAATAAATGAGCAGGTGTGAATTACAAATACTTCATCTTCTTTGTGATTCACTATCAGTGAAAATTAGACATTCTGCTAGATGAAAAGTAAAACGACTCACTACTCTCAAATTTAAGAATTGCCAGACAGACTGGAACTCAAACAGGGAAGAAAGGAGAAAAAAAAAAAAAGAGCAGAAAGAGAATCAAAACCACATTGATAAGTGAAAGAACATGGCTCCCAAAATGGGAATCAAATGGGAAAGATGGGCCATTGGAACAAGGTTTCTATGTCCAGTGACTTTACTACTGTTGAGTAAAAAAACTGAAGTACTCAAATGTGAAATATGGGAGGGCATGAAACAGTAGTATTTCAGGGATTGCAGAGTGAACAGGAAAATTTCAGAAGCTGCAATGGGAATAGGTAAGATGAAATGATGCAGCAACACAGAGGACTAACATATATATATATATATAACATATATAACAACTATAAGGGCTACTGTTTAGTGAGTACTACTATATGCCAGACATTACACTAGTACGTTCTCTCTAATCCCACTAATAACTAAAAAAAGTACTACTCTATACTTTTCACATGTAGTAAGTTGACAAAGTTAAGAACACCATATAATTAATAAGTGGAATACTGACATTCAAATCCACATTTAAATGATTCCAGTGGAGTTTCTCGTACAAGGTTTTTATTTTTTGGTGTTTGGTTTTTTTTTTAAGATTTTACTTACTTATTTGAGAGAGACAGCATGAGAGGGATGGTCAGCTGAGCCACCCAGGCATCCCTCTTGTACAAGGTTTAAAATAATACACAAGAAATTTGTTTATAACATTCAGCACAACTGCTCAAAAGTCTCGAGATTCTGAAGCCCCATTCCCTCTAATTCCCAAATACGAAGAGAGCCATATATCCTTAAATTATACTATCTAACCAAATCTATGTGGTAGCAAATGAGAACAGAAAGAGCAGAAGCCAAAATACTGTTGATGAAAGCTGTGTTTAAAGGTGTAAACTACTGGGGTGCCTGGATGGTTCAGTCATTAAGCCTCTGCCTTCCACTCAGGTCCTGATCCCAGGGTCCTGGGACTGAGCCCCGCATCAGGCTCCCAGCTAAGTGGGAAGCCTGCTTCTCCCTCTCCCACTCCCCTTACCTGTCTCTGTGTCAAATAAATAAATAAAATCTTAAATAATAATAATAATAATAAAGGTGTAAGCTATTAGCAATTGGAAGGGAAAAGACCAAAATTCTCTTAATTAGCCTATCAGCAATCCAATGACTAATCTATATCAACAAGCTTGGATCAGTTCAAAGACAACAAGGAGAGGGTGCCTGGGTGGCTCAGTTGGTTAAGCGACTGCCTTCGGCCCAGGTCATGATCCCAGAGACCGGGGGATCGGGTCCCACATCGGGGTCCCTGCTCGGCGGGAAGCCTGCTTTTCCCTCTCTCACTCCCCTTGCTTGTGTTCCCTCTCTGGCTGTGTTTCTCTCTGTCAAATAAATAAAATCTTTAAAAAAATAAGACAGGGAAAGAGTGTATTTCATCAAGATAGGGAAAGCCTAGTCTCCTTATATCATCAGGTCTCTGACACCACCTAGAGCCCTAACCTGTATTTGCCGGCAACCTTCAGATCCCTTAACTTCTACAAGCCTCCAATCCCTGTCATCTTTGACCACTGGCATTACTGCAAGCCCATCTGGTCACCTAAGCTCTCACTGAGTCTCTTCTCTTTCTTGCTCCTTGTTCCCTCCCAAACACTTCACAGCTGATCATATTCCTATCCTGTTCTAAATAATTTCTCTTGTGCCATTCAAAAACTCCTATATATTTCAAAACTCCTATATATTCTGGCTTTAGATAAAATGTCTCCTGAAATCCTTTTGACAAGAAATTACTTATTCTTTCATTCACTATAAATTAGGGAAGGGGAAAAGGAGATCTCCTAGTTTCAAATGGTACCCTAGACCACTCATAGGATTTTATATAGCATATGCCATAGAGCAAGGGCAGTATAATGTCATCGTTAAATATATGTTTTTTGGAGGTAAACTGCCTGCATTCAAATCCAAGCTCTATCACTTAAGGAGTGTATGATCTTGGGCTACTGTCTGTCTTTTCCTCATCTGTAAAATAGGAATAATGACACTACTTACTGTTTGGTGGTCTGACAACTGAGCAACTTAATACATGGAAAGCACTTCAAATCATACTGGACATCTAATAAATGCCTAAGACATGTTTTTTATTATTCTTTTCTACTTCTTTTCCCATCATGCCATACAGGTCCACTACCCTCTAGTCCTCTTCATTTGTATCTTCCCCAATTCCTCACATTTATCAAAGGCTCATACTCTTCCATTTTTAACCTCTGCTATCACTAAGTGATATGAATGTAGATATATTTGATCCGTGCAGTAACACTGCTTCAAAGTTTCTTGACCTTAATTCCTACAATCTTCACTTCTACCACAGGACAGCAATCAAGACCACACTCCAGAAGATACATCATCACTGCTCATAATTACTCCCGTGCTGACACTTTTTAAAACATGAGTGCCCACAATGCTTTTCTTCTGCCCCTCTTGTTATTTCTCTCCCAGTCTTCCTGGTCAACCACATGAAGTCTTCCAATTCCTGACCTCCTCCAGTTTCTTACACATTCCTTCTTCTCCATTTACTCAAGATCCTTAATTTCAACCACTCTTCTGCCATCTACCAATTTTCTAGCCTTCCTGCTGCATGTAGCTGTCTTTCTCTACTGTTCAAGAGTGATCCTTCCACTGGTCCACTAGAGGCCATACTCTACAGAAGCTTAAAAATTCTGCTCTAATAACCACCCTTTCCTATAATTACAACACTTCCTCCCTACAGGATTTTTTCCTGTGCCTACAAACAGGTACAAGTCTCACATATCATTCCTTAAAATCCTGAGATTTCTATCACACTCAAATGAACTAATTTTTGCTCTCTTTCTGGAGGTACCATATCTTGATTCTGAAATGACAATTCCAGGAGTCCCAAAACCTTAACAGTCTACTAGTCATACTGGAAGTCTTTGGAGGTCAAGTACCAAAGGGGGTAACAGCCCCTTTGGGCGATTTCAGAGGTCTCAGGCTTATTTCCCCAGTCCCAGAACACATAGTATATATTTTAGTAACTGACAAATCCCTATACTTGTTCTCTAATAGCACAGTGAGGACTATTATGGAAGGGCTAAGACAGTAAATCAAAGCAACTAAACATCCCATGGGGAACTGTAGAGATTCATGCCATCAGATATTTGAAAGATGCTTACTACATCTTCATTTAACTCAATTATTTGGCCAATACAAAAGCTGAGCAGGTTTTGGAGAATGCCAATGAAGTACCACAAACCTGTCCATTATGACCACAGTTTCAGATGTAGTATTTTTACTGCAGCAAATCATCATAGCTTTTCGTAATCAGTATTGAAATGAATTATCAAGCAAATGCTTTCCCCACCCAATTCTTAGCAGAAAAAAAAAATTATACATATACATACGTGTGTATATATAATATATATATATATATTATATATATCAGACATAGGTTTCCTTCAAAATACCAGAACCCCTTCACTGTCACCTAATAACCAAAAGCTATATCAATTCTCCTGCTCAATCAAAACATAGTACAAAAGTGGGGCACCCAGGCGGTTCAGTCATTAAGCAGCTGCTTTCGGCTCAGGTCATGATCCGAGTCCTGGGATCAAGGCCCGCATCGGGCTCCCTGCTCAGTGGGAAGCCTGCTTCTCCCTCTCCCACTCCTCTTTTTTTTTTTTTTTTTTAAAGATTTTATTTATTTGACAGCGAGAAACACAGCGAGAGAGGGAACACAAGCAGGGGGAGTGAGAGAGGGAGAAGCAGGCTTCCCGCCGAGCAGGGAGCCTGATGTGGGACTCGATACCAGGTCTCCAGGATCATGACCTGAGTCTAAGGCAGTCGCTTAACCAACTGAGCCACCCAGGCGCCCCTCTCCCACTCCTCTTGCTCGTATTACCTCTCCCGCTGTCTCTCTGTCAAATAATTAAATCTATAAAAAAAAAAATAGTCCAAAAGTCCCTTGATTCCAAGATAGGCCATAAAGAAGAATTATACTAGTATATTATATTGACAGCATTATGCTAACTGAACCTGGTGAGAAGTTCTCCAAATGCTTTAATAAAAAAACATATGATGGATAGCAGAGGTTGCAGGTTAAAAAGCATCAAAGTTCAGGGGCCTATCACTTTAATAAAGCTTCTATGGCTCCAGTATTCTGAAGCATATGAAAAATACTCCTTTCAAATGGAAGATAAGTTGCTTCACTTTGTACTGCCCATCAAAGTGGGGAGGGGGAAGAGGAAAGGACACAAAACTTGGTGGGCTTCTTTGAATTCTGGAGGCAATATATAGGATCTGAGCATACTACTTACTAGGCAACCTATTAAGTTATCAGCTTTGAGAGGGGTCTGGACCAATAAAAACTTGTGCAGTAGGTCCAGGCTATAGTTCAAGCTGCCTTGTCACTTGGGCCGCATGACTCAGCAGACTCAATGGCATTGAAAATGTCCAGGACAGACAGAGGTGCTCTACAGACTCTGGCTTTTTGCAACAGAATGACAGTGCAAATTCCTGAGCTTTGAGAGGAAGGCCACGAACTCTTCTGTCACCAACTATACTCCATCTGCAAAGCAACTACCTGTTTGCTACTAGACCCTTCAGTAGAAACTCAACACGTGTACATGAGACTTCCAAAGACTGTTAACTAAAATGACCTTGATGATATGGAGAATAATATAAAGCTCTGAAAAATAAAACTGGGCAAGTGCAAAAGTTTTCCACTTTTAAATAGAGACAACACATCTGAGCCCACGGAGGTTCATAAAGTACAGGCAACACCATGAGCAGGTGCTCAGAATCCAGTAAGACTTCCCCCCACTGCTTCTCTACCTCTCCCTCAATCTATATCTTTGGTCTCATGGAGAGCTCCCTATGCTCAGCTAAGAGGACAAAGCACAAGCCCACATCAGGAGTAAGCACACAGGATGCTACCACCAGCTAAAAGTGGATAGGAACTGCCATTAGAATGCCACTGAAGTGTCACCCTGAAGTCAGTGGAAAAAGTTCTACAGCTGGCAGAACCTTGGGAAATACATCTGGCCATACACTCTTTGTAGAAATAGAGGTGTCCTAAAGTATACAACTACACTGATCCATGGGCAATTGTTAATAGGTTGGTTAGGACTTCGGTAAGAACAAAACTAAGACTTAAAACAGGAAGAGGATAGGAAAGTATATGGATGGATTTCTCAGAACAGGTACAATGTGAAAATATCCATATGTTGTTACCACAAAAATGACCATCAGAAAGCACCGATAGCAGAAAGGACCTTCCCAAAACCAACTGGCAAGATGAAGTAGATACTGCAGACTCTTTCCCTTGTCACCCTACCCAATGCACAAAGAGGTCATAGTGGCAGAACAGACACTCTGCATGAGCCCTACAGCATGGTCTTCCCCCTACCAAGGATGAGCTGGCTATCACCACTGCTCAGTGCCCACCACCAATAGCACAGGCTCATACTCATATTGTGCATCCAATACAGTACGGAAGGACCAGTCACTTGGTAGGAGAACGACAAGACAGCTCCCATCAAGAACATATCTGTCCTTACAAGAGCATAGTCTAGATTTTCCCTCCCAAACCACAACCTATGTATAGAAAAGCCTTATATATCATTATACTACCTCATACATGCCTCTAGGTGTATAGGGAAGTGTGGTGATGGGCTCCTACACACAAAATTTACTGGTTTTACCTTGCGCCCTATCATCCAGAAATACTGGCATGACCAACTACTGAAGGCTCAGTTACTTCACAACTGAGAGACCTCCAACAGGATGCTATTTTAATTAGTAGACAATATATAGGGTCAGCTTTCCATAGCCAAAAAAGATCTGTAAACCAAAAGTTAAAAGCTGGAATGACTGTTCTCGCTATTATATCCAAACAAACAAACAAAAAAACACTGAAGGAATCTTTGCTGTCTTTGTAACCTTGGATTCAGTATGTTTGGCCAGTAGAAAAAGGCATCCACCAGGGCACACAGTCATGGTTCCATTACACTGGAAGTTGAGACTGTCCCTTGATCACTTTGGGTTCCTCATGCCACTACACCATCAGGCAGAGAAAGAGGTCACTATACTGACTGGAATGACTAATCCCAATGATCAAACCAAAGATTAGGTTTGGCCATACAGTAAGAACAATTATATCTGCAGTCCAGGGGGATTCATGGAATGCTCTTAGGGCTCACTTGACCAACTGTCCTACTCAATGGAAAAATGCAACAACCCAATAAAGACAGGACAAGCATGGATGCAGATCCTACAGGAATGACGGTCTAGATCAGACCAACAGAAATGTCAGCAAAAGGAAATTGGAATGGGCAGAAGAATAACAAAGCTGTGTTTACCAACTCTGGCCTTGACACCAGCTAACCAAAGGAGGGGCTGGCGCCTGGGTGGCTCAGTGGATTAAAGCCTCTGCCTTCAGCTCAGGTCATGATCTCAAGGTCCTGGGATCAAGGCCCAAATCAGGCTCTCTGCTCAGCGGGGAGCCTGCTTCCTCTTCTCTCTCTGCCTGCCTCTCTGCCTACTTGTGATCTGTCAAATAAATAAATAAAATCTTAAAAAAAAAAAAGAAAAGAAAAGAAAAGAAAGCAAGGGCTACAGCAATTAAGTTTCACATTCTCTTACCCACTTTTCTTTCCGCTGTTTTGGACGAAAGATACTGGTGGTAGCTAGTACTTTAGGTGGGAGTAGAGCTGAGCTGCCATATCCTCACATGAATTCACGAGATGAGAGACTGGCAAACTTCCTCAAGAGTCACACAGTAAATTGACTTTGTGGGCCACACAGCCTGTCACATGTACTCAACTCTGCCAGCATAGCTCCAAAGCACTTTAGACAATATATAAATAAGTGGATGTGACCGTACTGCAACAAAACTTATTACAAAAATACGTAGTCAGCCGTTGCCAACCTTTGCAATAGTGGGTAAAAACCTCGTTAAGTTCCCTGTGTTGGGAATGCTAACTTTTCATCTTAACAAATAACAAACAAAAAAACAAAAAACAAGAAAGGATGGTTTGGGGGCAAACAGGTAGACTATTCTACATATTATCCTTTTGCCTTAATCCACTCACCATTCCATACCCCAGGGGTTACATTAACTGGCCACTAGCCTTTTGCTTCCAGTTGTGATGGTCAAATGGGAAGCATGAGGAGAAAACTAGAGAGGAGAAGAAAAGTGAGCTCATTACATCCATCCTTCTTGGTTCCCTGCTGCCCAGTTGAGGGAGGCAATAGCTTCATTTTTCCACGGAAGGCCACACATCTGTCTATAAGGTGACTCTCACAGCTACTATAGTCTATTATACCCTAGTAACCTCTTCCTTTGTTCTTTCAGGTTTAGAAGTATTAACTGTTCCTTTTTGCTAACCTAGTGTGCCCCACCATCTCTTGGTTCTCCTAACCCTGTTTGTTCTAGGAGCACCTGGGTGGCTCAGTCATTGAGTGTCTACCTTCGGCTCAGGTCATGATCTCGGAGTCCTAGGACTGAGCCCTGCATCAGGCTCCCCACTCGGCGGGAAGCCTGCTATTCCCTCTCTTACTCCCCCTGCTTGTGTTCCCTCTCTAGCTGTGTTTCTGTCAAATAATAAATAAAATCTTAAAAAAAAAAACAAACAAAAAAATCCCCCAAAAAACCACAACCCTGTTTGTTCTAAAGAGTTTTTTTACAACTGTCCCTCAATTAACCATATTCATGCTGCTTATTTCCTTTTAGGACCCTAACCCATTCACCATCCAACCAATTTTTCTAGTGAGAAACCTCTCAATCATTCACAATTCCTTCCTAACATTCTTAGTAAGAGTTATCTGAAATTCCTTCCCATCTATTATTTTGGCAGGGGCAGAGGAGGTAGAAAGGGGGAACAACAGACAGAAAGGCGCTGCAGGTGACTATTAGATCATCCTAGATTAAAAAATGACTCCATCACTTTATGCCCTGAAGAAAGTTAGTCTCCAGTCTTTCACCACTTTAATTTTTAAAATTAGATTAAAATAGTGTCTACTTCACAAAGTTATTGTGATTAAGTGAGGTCATACACATGAAACCTTAGGAAAGTCTCATACATAGAATGCACTCAATAAACATGCACTGTAATTCAATCATGTCTATACCACTCTCATTATTGTTATCTTCATTCAGGGCTTCATCATTTCTCCCCAAGATAATTACAGTAACTTAACTAAATTCCCTAATTCTCATAACTTCTCTGCCCAATTAATACAACACAACACACCTAAAGTATCCTCCCATGAAGTACAAAGTACTTGACCCTTGAACACGAGTTTGAACTGCACAGGCCCACTTACATGTGGATTTTTTCCTAATACAGGGAAGTACTATAAATGTATTTTTGTCTTCCTCATGATTTTCTTAACACATTCTTTCTCTACCTTACTTTACTACAATAACACAATATATAATAAACACACAAAATATGCGTTAATCGACTGCTCATGTTACTGGTAACACTTCTGGTCAACAGTAGGCTATTAGCAGTAAGTTTCTGGGAAGTCAAGTTATACCCATATTTCTTACTGTGCACAGAGCTGGGACCCCTAGTCCCTACATTATCCGAGGGTCAGCTGTAATCATATGTAGAAAATATTGACAGAGAAATGCCTTAAATGAGAAGATGGGACTTAGTGAACCTTTAAGAATTCTAAGATTCCATATGAGTAAACACATGCATACTGGGGTAACAGTTCCACAGGGGAGTTCATGCTATCACCAGTCCTCTGCAAAAAAAACCAAAAAACAAAAAAACAAAAAACAAACAAGAAAAAGCAAAAGAAAAAACAAAGACAGCTCACTAAGATTTTTGTCTCTTTAATACAGATTCCCCCCGAATTAAGTATTTGGGCAGCCAAGGACTACACCAGAATATGTATGCAATCTATACATATCAAAGGGAAAGGGCAGTGTCTAGTAGATTTCAAACACCCAATCATCTTACCTAAGGCTTTACAAAGCAATGCTTCAAAACCACGACAGCCAAGAATCAGAAAACAAAACTGCCCTCTTAGCAGTTAAGTCCATAAGAGCACTAACCTTAATTTTTTTCACAGAAGAAATTTCACTGTGGGCTTATTCTTGTTTCATGCAAAATTCTAAAATGCTTGGTAATACAGACTTTCATATTCCACAACAGATTAAACAGAATAAAATGCCAATCCACAAACAAGAGAGAGAGAGAGAGAGAAGGGAGACTTGAGGCAGTGGGTACAGCAGCAAAGCTATGCACCTTGGGAGTCACACAGATCTGAATTCTAAATCTTACCTATTCCTTAAACAGTCATTTGGAAGGGAAAGTTTCTAAATACTGTAAAGGGGGTTTGAATTTGTTACTGCTTATAGTTGTTGAGACTATACTTACCACGACAGATTTTCTCTGGAAGTTTATATTGTTGATGCAGACGACCTGATGGGTTGTATATTAGAAAAGAAAAAGAAAATAGTGCTATTATTAAATAAAAACATAATTCTACGGAAGTATAAACAAGAAGTTCTAAGCAGCTCACATACTTCATCTTTTACTTTACAATCCTAATTAAGGTAATTGCATGTTTTAAATTTAGCAACAGCCACGGAAATAATTTCTTTGTATAAAAATACAGGTAGGTATTTTAAGACAAAAACACTCTTTTGCAAGGGGCATTAAATCTGTTGAATACTGCCATTCAAAGCCATACATACTGGCCTACAAAGGGCATTTCCAGCACCGTGGGTGGACTCTAGTTTCCCACTAGATTTCTCAGGGTCACCAAGGGAGCCTCAAGCAATCATAAAGTATAATAAGAACAAAAGCTAGAAAAGGAGAGGATTACGAAAAAATACTTATAATTTATATGGCCTTGGGCTTTCAAAGCCCTTGTCCCCTTTCTTCCTGTTCATTCTGGCGGGCTCTAAACCAGTCGGCGGCATGAAGCGCTCCCACCGAGCTCGGCTTCCCGGTTGCGCCGGGGGCTGCGGGGTATTACCAGCCTCCGGCACCTCCCACTCCCCACTCCCCCACGCTCCCGACAGTCATGCCCCGCGGCCAGGGCTCGCTCGGCGCCCACACCACGCCGCGTGCGATCCGCCGCCGCCTCAAACTTGCTCCCGTAATTCGGCGACTTTTCGCCTTCTCCGGCGAGCTTGTCACGAAGATGCTCCTCTCACCAACCGCTCAAAGCCACAGAGAGCCGACATCTTGCCTGTCACCTCTGACCTCTGGCGTCAGCGGAACTGGCGCGGCGGCGAGGGCGGGAGCCGGAAGTTTTGAATCAGTGGGTGGGGCTTGCGCGACAACACCCAGTTTTTTGCCTTTGCTTTTTTTCCAGGCACGTGCAGTGGGAGACAACTTAAAATTTAGGAAAAATGTAATGGTTTACGAAGAGCGGGGCGGAGAATTGGTGGCAGTCTTAGAACCAGGGATACATGAAACCGGGGGAAGGGGGTCCTGCAGTTTTGCTGTATTAAGGGACACCATGAACTCGTTGGACCCCAGTGGCCAACGCTGTGAAAACATGTAATTAGACACTAGGTAGTCCTAACTCAAACTTGAGTCCACACTAGGTACTGCTGCCTCAGTATTTTTTTTTTATAATCTCACGTAGATACAAAACATTTATTGAAAAGACAAATATTTTGAAACCATCAACATTTTGCAGTTAATTTACAACAGAATACAACGTTGTAAATTTCAGTAACAGTTAAATCTTGGTTAGGTAATTGTGAATTACCTATTGACATTTTTGAACCCTGGATCAGATTTATCTTTGGTCTAACCCCTCAAACTGTTCTGGTGAAAAGTTTATTAGCTAAGTTAAAATTAATTTGAACTTCAGTCTAAATGAATACAAATCAGGAAAATGAAACTATAAAGGAATTTTATCAAGCATTCCAAAACCCATTAGACATTACTTGTAGTTTTCCAGTATTAGCCTTGTCAGTTTCCTCCACCACAGGAATAGAAATTGCTCTATTAGTATTCTTCAGGTAAGACTGAGAATGAAATCCATTCACCCGAAAGTGCACAGGGACATCAGCCAGGCAACATAGCAATTACCAAGACAATTTCAACAACGTAAATGACTAATTTAGATAACACGGACTCCCAGTCTTGGTGGAATGTTGAAAAGAGGGGAAATCACTTGAGAAATGACATTTTAGCAAATAATTTTTCTAGGAAACTATCACTATGTAGTTATCTGAAAAGGCCTTTAAATTTATTAATGATTAGGAGGTCAAATCCTAATTAAAGGAACGCAATTTTAAATATAAAAAAGGCAACACTTTCTATAAATAGAACCAGAGACTGGAGATATACTAAATATAGGAAATAACACTTTGTTTTGTCTTTGTTTACACTGTATGCATAATGAAAAAATAACTTGAAAGATATAGAAATATCCTATTACATTTAAGGGAAAAAGAGCAGTAGTTTCAAAACACTTAGGATTAGGAGAAAAATGTTTCAAAGTATGTTTTCTAAAATCTGGAATACAAATATATGCAGAAATATTTTTTCTTATAATCATCAACTTTATGAAGTAACTTTAGTCCCAAAAGTCGCAACTTTAGTTGCCAGTCTTTTAAGAAATGGGTCTTCTTGAATTGTAAACTTTAACACCATTTTGTATTGACGAACGAGAATATTTAGTGAGTAATGAACCTATGGTCTGCTTCTCGCCACACAAATCTCTGTGGGAATAAAAAAAAAAAAAAGAATAGCATGAATATGTTAAGGAACATAATATTCACAGTGCTATTTATATCTCTCTTACCTAAATCCACCTTTCCAACAAGTATAGGGATGTGTGTAGGAGAGACAACATAGGGAGTGGTTACTAAGCCATAATTAAAGTAGGTATTTTACATGTATTGCCTCATTTAACCATAGAAAGAGTAGAAGTAATGTATTATTTAACCCCCCATTAGAAATGGAGCTCAGGTAGTCAAGGATGGCTCCAAACTTTGCTGTCAGGTCTTTTCTTTCTTTTTTTTTTTTCCTATTTTATCACAGAGTCTCCAAATTAGAAATACAGACCATGTGACATAGGAAGATCTAGACAGAGACCCGGGTCCTAGGCTACCTCTGTGTGCTTATTATTTGTTACCCACCCTTTCTGAACTTTAGCTTCATCTTCTGTACCCCAAAAAGGAGAAGGACTATCACTGGAACATATGAGGTAAAGAAAGAATGAAGGTACATGAGCTGGAGAAGGAAGCAAGGGCAAGGTCATACTAGGCTTTAAAGAATATAGAAAGGAGCAGTTGTGATTTAATTCTAAGAACAGAGGGAAGTCACTAGGAGGGCTTTCACTAATGGAAAAGCAGAATGTGACCTAAGTTTTAAATAATGAAGGCAATGAGGTGATGATTATGGAAGCTAAGTGGTGAGTACTGGCAGGTACATTATGTTATATTGTCACTTCTGAATATTTAAAATTTTCCAAAATTAGTTTGAGAAGTGGGACAGGAGAAGAGGGAAAATATAAGTAGGGAGATCAATTCAGAGGCAGACACTAGATGATCTGTTAGGATTTGCTCATAGTTTGAACCTGAGAGTGAGAGAAGAAAAAAGACAAGTATGATTCCCAGACTGTTTGCTTGAGTAACTGAATTAATGGCGGTGATGTTACTGAGAGGTGGAAGATGGGGTTAGGACAAGGTGGAACCACAGTTCTCTTGTGCCCATGTCAAGTTTGAAATTCCTCTTAGCTATCCGAGTGGAAATGTTCAATAGGAAGCCAGATAAGAGAAACTGGAACTCAGGGAAAAGATCAAATCTGAAGATAAACTTTGGAAGTCATTAAGTTTAAATCCAGGCCTAGATGAGGTCACCAAGGAAAAAAATATAAATGGAAAAGCAGATGGTCCTAGAGCACACCAGCATTTAACGATTGGAAAGAACAGGGAGACCTGAGCAAGAGACAAAAAAGAAGCTGCCTTGAGAGAGAAGGGGCAAAAACGGTGTGTTTCAAGTAGGAAGTGGTCCACAGTGCCCAACAGTCCTAAGAAGCCAAGTAAACAAGGACAGACAGTTGACCGATGAAATGTAAAGACAGATGCCAACAGGTTAAGGAAAGAATGGGAGACAAAGAAGCAGAAGTGAGTACACAAAGTTTTAAAAGGAATTTCTTGTGAAGGAGAGCAGAGGGTCCAGGGTCCAGTAGGTTGTTGTTTGAAATGAGCAATACTACAGAATACCATGTATTGATGGGAATGATCCAGCAGGTAGGGAGACATCAATAACACAAGGGGGAAAGGGATAACTAGAGGATGTAGGTCTTTTTTT